>LGRX02000820.1:0-17169 GCA_001247695.2 Cymbomonas tetramitiformis
ACCAAATATGCCATTTTGTCCCTGCGTTGAATGCAATGGTGAAAGGTGGTTATCCAGTAAGCAAACTCTCCGGCACGTGCGTGCCAATGGACTTCATGGTGATCGATCGCCGTCACCAGAGCGACAACAAGATGAGGAGGAGACACAAGAACGCAGTGATGAGGAGGAATTCCCAGAAGATGTTGCCATCCACGAGGCGGCAAATGCGACGATCGAAAAAATCAATCGGCTCTTCTTGGGACCTCAAGAGGACCCAAGCGCAGAGGTAGGTCCTCCTTATCAGCTAAGTCAGCAATTCAGCATTCATCACATTCATGTGTTCTTTGAGGATGTGTGTGTGTGTGCAGGAAAGTGTAGAAAACGTCCAAGCGTCCGCTAACGTCGTGGCGAACAATTTCGTGTTGGATCTTCTCGTCTCCCACAACCACCACAACAGCTCGCAGGCCTACTTCGATGCGATTCTGAACATTCTGCGTGTTCACTACATCGACAATGTAGCCGATAGTGCACATACTCTTATCGCAGAGGTTCCATCTACATATGCACAAGTGATGCAGAAGTGGAAGGAGATGTTCAAGGGATACAACGAAGTGGACGTTTGCCCCGAGTGCTCCGAATTCTTTCAGGACGAGCACGCCAACTGCGACAAGTGTCCGAAATGCCTGGAACCGAGATACGAGGACGGAAAGACGGTGAACGGGGTATACACTCCAGGTCGAGCTCGCTGTATTTTTCGATGGTGGCCGCTCGAAACGCTGTTCACCGTATTCTTCCTGACGCCGGAGTTAGCCATGCTAGCGCGTACGTGGTGGAAAGAAGGCATGTTGGACAAAGACCCCCGAGCGGAAATACATGGTATACTCGGTGAGTTTACTCCGAAATTTCAATCCATGACTGTGTACACCGCATGGACGTAAGGGCAGTACGTCGTCCGTAGGTACGATTGGCATCGTCCGCCCGTGTGGACAAAGCAAGTGCGGAATTCGTATGTCGTATTTCCCACTGCTCGTGCAAGCTCGTCCATGTAGGTGAACACCATATGGATGGTATGCACGTACGCCGTCCGTACGCACGGACAATGTTACCCACCCATGTGAGCAGTTTAATTGCGGAAATCTTAGGTCTCATTTCCCAGAGCTCGTGTAAACCTGTCCATGACTGTGAACACCGCATGGACAATACGTTCATTCGTTGTCCGTACGTGTGTAAGTAGTTATCCACCCGTGTGGACAGTGAGTGTAAGGAATTCTTATGTATCGTTTCCCAATGCTCGTGCAGACTCGCCAGGATTTCTCAACTTCGTTCGCAACAAGTGGGACATATTTAAAGACCCGAGGAACATTGCCATTATGGCGTGTGCAGATGGCGTCCAATCCTTCAACGACGGCATTCGCACGGTGACTCCGCTGTGTTTTACGATTGTCAACTTCCCGGGAGAAATTCGCTGCAAACGAGAATACGTGATGACTTGGGGAATCTGGGATGGAAAACCGAAAGTCAGCAGCAAGTTCTACGACATGTTCACCTTGGAGGTTAACAGACTGACTAACGGCGTACGCATGTTCGATGTGATTACCAACACGGTTTTCACGTTCAAGCTCGTGCTGTACAAAATGCTCGAAGATTACATTGGCTTGAGCGACGCGGCGAGACGATTCGGAGCTAATTCGTACTACGCTTGCCTGAAATGCTGGATCCGGGGTACCGAGAAATCTACAACTGGTCTAACGAAAATCATATATTCCTCACTACACCAAGGACTGCAACCAGGTAAACGCATGACCCCGTCGCTTGTCCCCTTTCCTTCTTCGGCCGTACGTACGGAGTATGTGTGCCCACCGTGTGGACACCCCACGGACAGCTCGTGGATTTTAGCTTAAATTATGTGTTAAAGAACACCCTGTCCGGGCTTGTGGATACCGGCGTCCGCACGCGTGGACGCCTGGAGTCCGATGTGTTCCGTACGCGTGATTCACCGTCTAAGCGTGTCGTGTTGATTTTCGCCGTCATTGAGCAGGTGAACCAATCCCTTTTTGCACCAACAGCGAAGTCCGTGAAACCCAACAGCTCCACGCCAAGATGATCAGAGAGGGACGAGTGCCTAAACAAATCGTCGAGGAATTCATGAAGCAGAGCGGGGTTAAGGAACCATGCCCGATGTCAATCATTCCTGATTTTGACGTTGTATGGGACTACCTTCTCGACCTGATGCACATCTTGTACAACCTGATTCACGGCGTCCACTGCGTGATTTTTGGTGATGGTTGGGGACCGAACACACGCAACTATGCGCGGAAGATGAAGGTCCATCGATCGTGGGTTATCGCACCCCCGCCCAGAAATGTAAACGATCGAAGATCTGCTGCGAAGCGACTGGCAGGTAAGCTTGTAGGTCGTTTGCGAGTTTCTGCTATTCCATACGGGTGAACACCGTGTTGCCGCCGGACGGACGGCGCATGTAACCGTACGGACGACGTATGGACCATCCACTGTATGCCTAACAATGTAAAGTCTTTGCGGACAAACCATCACCGTGGGGACTGTCACCGATCGCAAAGACCGGTGCAATCAAGTGGGTACGAGGTCTGAAGCTCGCGACAAATATGGGACCTCTAGCTAAGAAACTTCTGCAGGAAAAGTACAAGAACCCGAAAAAGGTGCGGAAGATGAAGGCCGCGGAGCTGGTGGTATCCCTCACTTCTGGGATACTGGGCGTTATTGCATCCTGGCAAAATGCTGACGGGCAAGTTCTCCGACCACAATACGCGAGGTTCGTTGGTGAATTTTCGGTGGTGGTTCGAGAATTAACCGCCCCCTCAATTCATCCAGAGGTACGTTAAGCCTAATCAACCCGTGTGCTTCCGTGTGGATGTTCTCGGACACCGTACGGACGCCGCACGGACGGCGTATGAAGCCGTTGTCCATCCGGTTGTTCCTCCACCATTCACACCTGGCATGTCCCGGTTCGAGATTAAGGTTGCCTCTCATTATTTTGCCTTTCAGGAAATGAACAAGCTGCAGAGCCGAGTCATGCAGTTGAGAGATGATATGGAGCGGAACAACTCCCCTGAGGCGTTGGTGATTATGTCGCATCTTCTCGTGCACATTGTCGACCAGCTGAAGGACAACGGCCCTGCACGGGAAATCTGGATGTATGTCTTCGAAGACTATTTCGGGTTGTTGAAGCTGTCCATCAAGACCCGCTCACAACCCGTCGCCAGCATGATGAAAGGACTGGAGTTGCGGCGAACGGTTTCCATGGTTGCTGGCATCAAGCGAATGCATCGAAGTGGTCGAGCTCCCCAGTATCGACCTCCTGCAAAGCAGAACATCTTTACAACGAAATCAAGCACTGTGCGGCCAACCGCTGGTGAGCACATCCCTAAGTATCATGTGTGCCATGCATGTTAGTCTTTCCATGCGTGTGGATGCTTTTTAAGTACGTGTGCACGTAGTCGTTCACACGTGTGGCCAACGATCCATACGCACGGACGGTACTTTACTATTGTCCGTTTGGTCAATACCACCTGTCCAAGCGCGTGGACGAAGAGCCCACCGTGCGGACGACGTCGTCCACATGTGTGGAATACCTGTCCGTACGTACGGATGAGTTTTCACTATTGTCCGTTTTTTTTCTCTTCAGTCTTCTTATGAGACAACTAATTCGCTTGCGCGGCGTCAATCGCAACAGATGACAGAGAAAAGATTCAAGTCTACCTTCGTACCGAGTTCCCCGAGTACGACACTCTGTGCAAAAAGTTCGACGACACACTCGACTCATTCAACAGGTACCAACTTATGTGCATGTCTGTAAATTGTGCGAACGCCACGTGGACGGCGTACGGACGGCGTACGGCCACCGTATGACAACGTACGGAACATTGAGTCCACCCGTGTGTACTTGCGAATGCAGGAACGTTGGACAACGGAATCGTCGCAACCGACGGGCGGGTCGTCGAAGGCCGATGACGAATGACGTGGTTCCGGTGTTTCTACAACCAGACACGTGGAGAAGGTGCCCAAGAACTTTGCAGATTCAGCCTTTCACCGAGGAGGAGCAGACCTTCGCCTTGGCCGGGATCGCCCCGTGGACGGAGTATCCTAGCATCAAGATTGGGCGTGAAGATTTTCGAGTGCACGACAGCGACATTGGTTTGAAGAGTTGTCAACGGTATTTCAAGAGCATCTTTCGAAGTCCGGGAGTGCCAACTCCAGCTCAACTTCTTACAGGCGAGATACCGGACGATGACGTTGAAGATAGGTATGGGGAAATCATGAAGATCGTCAAGCTTGATCTTCCCGGTCACGAGATCTTTCTGTTGAAGGCCCGTTGGTACCCAAAGGCGGCTGCGCTTGCGGACGATATCAGCAAGAACATTTACCTGCGCAAAGACATGCCATGGGACGTGTCTCAGCCATTCGTTCGCGCAAACAGCATTGAGAATCAAGTGGTAATTCAGGATGTTCCTTTCATGCCGGCTTGGCTTGCCCGGTACAAAGGAAATGTTGTCCCTTTGGCCATTCGACGACGAACTGATTGCTTGCAAGTTGTGTTGGATCGCAAGGCGGATTTCTTCCGTGAAATCGATGATAACAGTAGTAGCGAGGATGACCGTAGTAGTTCATCTGATTCAGATGATTGCGGATGATACACGATGTATTATATATGCAAATAAACCGTATGTGCGCGGACACCTGTATTCACACGCATGATTCCGCTAATCCATACGGGTAAACCCTTATCCACACGCGCGGATGTATGTGTCCACACGCGTGTTTCAACAAACTCCAATTTTGACGTCCATACGTATGGATTGGCGAATTCCGATCGTCCATACGTCTGTACACACGTCGTCCGTACGCATGAGTTCGTTCGTTGACACGCCCCCGTGGTGCCCATATATGGCTGATGAAGGGGCAAGCAACGCTCGGGCACACCCAGGCCCGGGTGCAATGGGTGTCCACACGTGCGGACAAGCGCAAACGAGTGGCACGGCACGGGCCTCACACTGTCCATACGCCCGTCCACACGTCGTCCGTACGCGTCGGTACGACCCAGGGACACGCCCCCATGGTGTCCATGTGGCTGATGAAGGGGAAGGAAATGCTTGGGTACACCCAGGCCTGGGTGCAATGGGTGTCCACACGTGCGGACACGCGCAAACGAGTGGCACGGCACGGGCCTCACACTGTCCATACGCCCGTCCACACGTCGTCCGTACGCGTCGGTACGACCCAGGGACACGCCCCCATGGTGTCCATGTGGCTGATGAAGGGGAAGGAAATGCTCGGGTACACCCAGGCCCGGGTGCAATGGCTGTCCACACGTGCGGACAAGCGCAAACGAGTGGCACGGCACGGGCCTCACACTGTCCATACGCCCGTCCACACGTCGTCCGTACGCGTCGGTACGACCCAGGGACACGTCCCCATGGTGTCCATGTGGCTGATGAAGGGGAAGGAAATGCTCGGGTACACCCAGGCCTGGGTGCAATGGGTGTCCACACGTGCGGACAAGCGCAAACGAGTGGCACGGCACGGGCCTCACACTGTCCATACGCCCGTCCACACGTCGTCCGTACGCATCAGTACGTCCAGGGACACGTCCACATCAAGGTATGGCTTACGCGAGGTCGACTTTACACAAAACTTCCGATTTTCTAGATCGTGAGATAAATGCGATTGAAGTGTGCTCTTAAGTATGGTTAAGTATGGGAGGTAACCGAGCGGTATCGGCCATAACTTTTCAATGCCTGGGTCAATTGTATACCCAGAGCGCGCAATATGTTCAGATTGGTTTAAGCGACATGTTTATCGAATAAAAATATTTTCCGAAGTTTTGTGTAAAGTCGACCTCGCGTAAGCCATACCTTGACATGGTGTCCACATGGCTGAGGAGGGGGCAAGCAGTGCTCGGGTACACCCAGGCCCGGGTGCAATGGCTGTCCACACGTACGTGCGGACAAGCGCAAACGAGTGGCACGGCACGGGCCTCACACTGTCCATACGCCCGTCCACACGTCGTCCGTACGCGTGGGTACGGTCCAGGGACACGTCCCCATGGTGTCCATATGGCCGAGGAGGGGTAGAAGCGGCATTTCTCGCAGTCCGCACGTGTGGACAACATTTTCCAGTGGTTCATGCGTATGGACGGCACCTATCCATACGGTCGGAGCGTCCACACGCGTAATAAAATCAGGTAAACTAGCATACGTCGTCCACACGGATGCGCACGTACGGACGACGTATGGATTTATCGTATGGACACCGTATGAACATCACTTTTACAAATTAGACAATTTCACACGTGTGGATTTAGCAAAAAAAGCGTCCATAGGGTGTCCGTACGCTGTCCACGCGTCGGACGGACGGTTTTCCACGCGTGTAAAAAGGCCAATAATTTGTAGGGATAGCACCCACAGATTCTTCATCGTTTTCAGTGGGATTGGCTGGAGGAAGCCAACTACCATGCACATCCTATCTTCCCAAGGCTACATTTACGCTGGGTAAGTATAAGGATGCAGAAGATTTCTACATCATTGACATGAAACCATTCACTGCCATTCTGGGTCAAGATTGGTTGGAGAGGAGAAATCCACACATTGACTTCCAGACCAAAAATCTGACGATCACTAGGAAGCATTCATCAGGCTCCAGTATTCGCACAGTATTATCCAGAGTTGAACAGACTCCAGGCTCAGATGACCTTCCTGAAATGGAATTCGTCAGCGCCACCACCATGAGAAAGCACCTACGTCGTATTCGATCCAGTGGTTCGGCTGAAGAGGCCGTGGCTTATCTCTTCTTTCTCTCAGAGGTCGATGGTGAACTGGTCTTTACAGCATCAGACTCAGACACCACTATGGAAGACCCAGAGGTCACAGCAGCACGTGATCAAATGAGAGAAGACTTTTCGGACATATTCCCAGAGGATCTTCCAGCTGGTCATAGGCCAGAACGGTTTGAAGGTGGTTATCATAGAATCAACATTGAACCTGGTCACAAGCCGCCATCGCAGCCAGTACGTACCATACCAGTGCCCATGATGGAAGAGCTCAAACGACAGATCATCAAATATGTCGACTTGGGTATCCTTCGTCCGTCATCATCTCCATATGGATGTCCTATCATTTTCGCTCCTAAGCCAGGTGGGAAGTGGAGGATGTGCTGTGATTATCGAGCCCTTAATAACATCACAATTAAGGACACGTATCCATTGCCACCTCACGACACCCTTCTTGAACAGCTAAAAGGTGCACGATGGTTTAGCAGATTTGACTTCAATCAGTTTTTCCATCAGATCCCTATACATCCAGATGACATTCACAAAACAGCTATTCGCACCAGATACGGTTCCTATGAGTGGACAGTTATGCCTTTCGGATTGACCAATGCTCCTGCAACAGCTCTACGTGTAGGAAATCGGGCATTCTTCGACTTCATCGATCGGTTCCTTGTCATTTTCATGGACGATACCATCGTATACAGTCCGGATTTTGACAGCCACGTGAGTCATGTCCGACAGTTTCTCCAGCGTTGCAGAGAACACCAGTTCTTCATCAGGCCTTCCAAGGTGGAGTTGTTCGTCAGATCTATAGACTTTATCGGACATCACATCTCTGAAGCAGGCTTGTCCATCATCGAAGACAGAATCCGAGCAGTCATGGCAATTCAGCCTCCAGTGTCTTATGGTCCTACCGTTGGAAAGCAGCCTCTACGCCGTATGGCTAAAGATGGCAAGTCATCCCTTCGGTCATTCTTGGGCATGGTCGGTCAATTAAGGAGATTCATACCAAAGTTCTCCAAGATTGCCGAGCCGCTCAATCGTCTCCTTAAAGATAATGCAGAGTTTGTCTGGGAATCTGAGCAGCAGCAGGCATTTAATAACCTCAAAAGTGCCATCTGTAACGCTCCACACTTGAACAAGGATTCTAACTAAAATTCACTAAGTTTTACTAAAAAATCGAGAATGGTCCTAAAGTGTCAAAATGCCTCCTAAAGCTGGGTAATTGGGATTTGGTGTCCTAAACACGCCCCTAAAAGCCCCTAAAAGCCGCGGAGACAGGCGAGAATCTGAGATCGAGAGCCTAAACGCTTGTATAAATTTAAAGAAAGGCTAATCGACGTGTATAAATTGCGAGAACATGGGGGAAGGCATACAGTCGCGGTATAAATGATAGAAATTCCATGGCAAGCAGGTGATGAGTGCATGAATATAAACTAAGATAATAAGATAGCGAAATCGCATGCATGGCCATGGCCGTCATCACGACGAGTCGATGGCGCTTGCGATCGATTGCGCACGATGATGATATGCAAGGCGAGATATCCCGCCTGTTGCCTGCGCCACACCAAGTCGTGTTTGACTTGAAGTTCTTTACGATTTGAAAACGAGCGGTTGACTCTCGCAAGAGAGTTAAAATAAAAAAAAGCAGCAAGCTGCAATGGAGAAAACGGGAGACAGCGGTCTTTCTTCGAAGAGGCAAAGGAGGTGTGTTGTCACCTAGGAACCCTACCTTACTTGGGTACAGAAAATCTTCAAACCCAACAGAATTTTGTGGCACTAGCTCAAAGGTAGAGCACCAAACCATCTTGGTTTGGAGGTCTCAGTGCAAGTCCGAGGTGCCACACATTAAAGGTGCGCTATCTTTCTCGTACCCCTTTTGTTTGGAGGCGAAAGCCTTCTTTTATTTTCTGCCAAGATTCGCAGACCTTTTGCTGGCGGGAAAACGAGAATCCTGCCGGCAATTGTGACGCAACAGGCGCTTTCCTTGCGAAGAACTACCCCGAATTGCGTTTTCATTTGCGTTCATCGGACATTTTTTCCGAAAGTTGCGTATTCCCTTGGGTAGGTCATGCCTTTGGTCACAGTTTTTGCAGAGGTGCGTTTTCCGGAACGACGGTTGACCGGACGTGAATTCTAACTTCACGACGAAGTTCCCCGTGAAAAATTAGGACATGTGGTACGTTTTACATTTGCGTTTGAGTTTTTCTTTAAAAAGATGTGTTGTCACCTAGGAACCCCACCTTACTTGGGTACAGAAAATCTTCAAACCCAACAGAATTTTGTGGCATTAGCTCAAAGGTAGAGCACCAAACCATCTTGGTTTGGAGATCTCGGTGCAAGTCCGAGGTGCCACACATTAAAGGTGCGCTATCTTTCTCGTACCCCTTTTGTTTGGAGGCGAAAGCCTTCTTTTATTTTCTGCCAAGATTCGCAGACCTTTTGCTGGCGGGAAAACGAGAAACCTGCCGGCAATTGTGACGCAACAGGCGCTTTCCTTGCGAAGAACTACCCCGAATTGCGTTTTCATTTGCGTTCATCGGACATTTTTTCCGAAAGTTGCGTATTCCCTTGGGTAGGTCATGCCTTTGGTCGCAGTTTTTGCAGAGGTGCGTTTTCCGGAACGACGGTTGACCGGACGTGAATTCTAACTTCACGACGAAGTTCCCCGTGAAAAATTAGGACATGTGGTACGTTTTACATTTGCGTTTGAGTTTTTCTTTGAAAAGATGTGTTGTCACCTAGGAACCCCACCTTACTTGGGTACAGAAAATCTTCAAACCCAACAGAATTTTGTGGCATTATTAGCTCAAAGGTAGAGCACCAAACCATCTTGGTTTGGAGATCTCGGTGCAAGTCCGAGGTGCCACACATTAAAGGTGCGCTATCTTTCTCGTACCCCTTTTGTTTGGAGGCGAAAGCTGAAAGCTTTTGTTTGGGGTGCCACCAGGTGCCCTTCGTGAATGTTGCCGCGATTTCGAGGTATGTAGCAACGCATGCGAACCTGTTGACCAGGCTCTTTGTAGATTTGTAGACGATCTATTTTTGCAGAAGGTATCCATCCTGTGGATGGGAATGACGAGGAACGAACCTTCTTTCGAAATGGAAGCTTTGCAGCCTTTTTATGGAGTTGTTATCCCTTGAAAAACTAGTAACAATTTTTTATGTGTGCATGAATGGAGAGAGCCTTCTCCTTTCAAACTTTGAGAACTTGCGTGTTACTCACCCGAAGTTGTGCTAGCCATGCCTGAACTCTTGTGCAGTGCCAAAACCGTGGATCTCTCGTGTAGTGCCAAGCATTCTTGAAGCCTCTCATGAAAGTCATAATGAGAAGGTAACAACTTTAGGCAAAAACAATAACAGTTTGCGAAATTTGCATACGGACGTGTTCCCCATACTCGCTCTTCCATATCGCACTTGTGTGTCCGATGCGTCTTTCTTTCTCCTTTGCTTTCGAAGTTCTTTTGACATGCGTAGTCACGTATTATTCAAGTGGTTAGCGACTCACTTGATTTGTAGGAATCCGTAGTCACGTATTATTCAAGTGGTTAGTGACTCACTTGATTTGTAGGAATCGTTGTCCTTAAAGGGGCACGCGCCATAGTAGCATTCATGGTGGCCATGATCCCCGTGACAACATTTCGCCTTCTAATGACAATTGCATGGATCTATTAGGAATCTTGAATTTTTTGTTTGAGTAGGTTGTCAAGTCTATAGAGCACCCTCTTAGCGTGATCTTTAAATGTGAGTACGAAAAGCAAAGACATCGAACAAGGACAGTCAAAGACACAATGAATAGCTCGACTTGTAGCCAAGCGTGCGCGTGTTTACCACTGGCATGTCTTTTGGCTCGTCGTGCTATTCATTGTGTCTTTGATCCGCCACCGGTGTAGGATCGGGTGGTGGGTAAGTCGTAGACACTAAAGTGTTTACAACTTACTCCGTCTTTGGTGTAAGGCCCATGGTGTCCCCTCAACAGGGTTGTCGACTTGAGCCAAGCGTGCACGTGTTTACCACGGGCATGTCTCTTGGCTCGTCGTGCAATGGTGTATGGTCGAATCAGACAAGGTCGGGTTGGTGGGCGTTCGGCTCACGCACGTCATGCGCAGGCGCACCCTCTAGTTTACCCGCGCCAGCTCGGCACGCATGGGATCACACCCAGCCTGTGTACGCAGCTCGTGGGAGGGGCGGATGATGTGAGGTCATGGGAGGGAGAGTCGTTTGTCGTGTGGCCGTCGTCAGTTGGAGGGTGGTGTAGAGTTGTAGACAAGGTCGGGTTGGTGGGCGTTCGGCTCACGCACGTCATGCGCAGGCGCACCCTCTAGTTTACCCGCGCCAGCATTGCACTTATGGGATCACACCCAGACTGTGTACGCAGCTCGTGGGAGGGGCGGATGATGTGAGGTCATGGGAGGGAGAGTCGTTTGTCGTGTGGCCGTCGTCAGTTGGAGGGGGGTGTAGAGTTGTAGACAAGGTCGGGTTGGTGGGCGTTCGGCTCACGCACGTCATGCGCAGGCGCACCCTCTAGTTTACCCGCGCCAGCTCTTCACTTATGGGATCACACCCAGCCTGTGTACGCGGCTCGTGGGAGGGGCGGATGATGTGAGGTCATGGGAGGGAGAGTCGTTTGTCGTGTGGCCGTCGGCAGTTGGAGGGGGGTGTAGAGTTGTAGACAAGGTCGGGTTGGTGGGCGTTCGGCTCACGCACGTCATGCGCAGGCGCACCCTCTGGTTTACCCGCCCCAGCTCTGTACGCATGGGATCACACCCAGCCTGTGTACGCAGCTCGTGGGAGGGGCGGATGATGTGAGGTCATGGGAGGGAGAGTCGTTTGTCGTGTGGCCGTTCAGTTGGAGTGGGGTGTAGAGTTGTAGACAAGGTCGGGTTGGTGGGCGTTCGGCTCACGCACGTCATGCGCAGGCGCACCCTCTAGTTTACCCGCGCCAGCATTGCACTTATGGGATCACACCCAGCCTGTGTACGCGGCTCGTGGGAGGGGCGGATGATGTGAGGTCATGGGAGGGAGAGTCGTTTGTCGTGTGGCCGTCGTCAGTTGGAGGGGGGTGTAGAGTTGTAGACAAGGTCGGGTTGGTGGGCGTTCGGCTCACGCACGTCATGCGCAGGCGCACCCTCTAGTTTACCCGCGCCAGCTCTGCACGCATGGGATCACACCCAGCCTGTGAACGCAGCGCGTGGGAGGGGCGGATGATGTGAGGTCATGGGAGGGAGAGTCGTTTGTCGTGTGGCCGTTCAGTTGGAGGGGGTGTAGAGTTGTAGACAAGGTCGGGTTGGTGGGCGTTCGGCTCACACACGTCATGCGCAGGCGCACCCTCTAGTTTACCCGCGCCAGCTCTGCACTTATGGGATCACACCCAGCCTGTGTACACAGCTCGTGGGAGGGGCGGATGATGTGAGGTCATGGGAGGGAGAGTCGTTTGTCGTGTGGCCGTCGTCAGTTGGAGGGGGTGTAGAGTTGTAGACAAGGTCGGGTTGGTGGGCGTTCGGCTCACGCACGTCATGCGCAGGCGCACCCTCTAGTTTACCCGCGCCAGCTCTGCACGCATGGGATCACACCCAGCCTGTGTACGCAGCCCGTGGGACGGAGGGGCGGATGATGTGAGGTCATGGGAGGGAGAGTCGTTTGTCGTGTGGCCGTCGTCAGTTGGAGGGGGGTGTAGAGTTGTAGACAAGGTCGGGTTGGTGGGCGTTCGGCTCACGCACGTCATGCGCAGGCGCACCCTCAGTTTACCCGCGCTAGCTCTGCACGCATGGGATCACACCCAACCTGTGTACGCAGCTCGTGGGAGGGGCGGATGATGTGAGGTCATGGGAGGGAGAGTCGTTTGTCGTGTGGCCGTCGTCAGTTGGAGGGGGGTGTAGAGTTGTAGACAAGGTCGGGTTGGTGGGGGTTCGGCTGACGCACGTCATGCGCAGGCGCACCCTCGAGTTTACCCGCGCCAGCCTCTGCACGCATGGGATCACACCCAGCCTGTGTACGCCGCTCGTGGGAGGGGCGGATGATGTGAGGTCATGGGAGGGAGAGTCGTTTGTCGTGTGGCCGTTCAGTTGGAGGGAGGTGTAGAGTTGTAGACAAGGTCGGGTTGGTGGGCGTTCGGCTCACGCACGTCATGCGCAGGCGCACCCTCTAGTTTACCCGCGTCAGCATTGCACTTATGGGATCACACGCCAGCCTGTGTACACAGCTCGTGGGAGGGGCGGATGATGTGAGGTCATGGGAGGGAGAGTCGTTTGTCGTGTGGCCGTCGTCAGCTGGAGGGGGGTGTAGAGTTGTAGACAAGGTCGGGTTGGTGGGCGTTCGGCTCACGCACGTCATGCGCAGGCGCACCCTCTAGTTTACCCGCGCCAGCTCTGCACGCACGGGATCACACCCAGCCTGTGTACGCAGCTCGTGGGAGGGACGGATGATGTGAGGTCATGGGAGGGAGAGTCGTTTGTCGTGTGACCGTTCAGTTGGAGGGGGGTGTAGAGTTGTAGACAAGGTCGGGTTGGTGGGCGTTCGGCTCACGCACGTCATGCGCGGCGCACCCTCTAGTTTACCCACGCCAGCTCTGCACGCACGGGATACAGCCTGGCCTGTGTACGCAGCTCGTGGGAGGGGCGGATGATGTGAGGTCGTGGGAGGGAGAGTCGTTTGTCGTGTGGCCGTTCAGTTGGAGGGGGGTGTGGAGTTGTAGACAAGGTCGGGTTGGTGGGCGTTCGGCTCACGCACGTCATGCGCGGCGCACCCTCTAGTTTACCCACGCCAGCTCTGCACGCACGGGATACAAACCTGGCCTGTGTACGCAGCTCGTGGGAGGGGCGGATGATGTGAGGTCGTGGGAGGGAGAGTCGTTTGTCGTGTGGCCGTTCAGTTGGAGGGGAGTGTGGAGTTGTAGACAAGGTCGGGTTGGTGGGCGTTCGGCTCACGCACGTCATGCGCGGCGCACCCTCTAGTTTACCCGCGCCAGCTCTGCACGCACGGGATACAACCTGGCCTGTGTACGCAGCTCGTGGGAGGGGCGGATGGTAGGGAGAGTCGTTTGTCGTGTGGCCGTTCAGTTGGAGGGGAGTGTGGAGTTGTAGACAAGGTCGGGTTGGTGGGCGTTCGGCTCACGCACGTCATGCGCGGCGCACCCTCTAGTTTACCCGCGCCAGCTCTGCACGCACGGGATACAACCTGCTGGCCTGTGTACGCAGCTCGTGGGAGGGGCGGATGATGTGAGGTCGTGGGAGGGAGAGTCGTTTGTCGTGTGGCCGTTCAGTTGGAGGGGGGTGTGGAGTTGTAGACAAGGTCGGGTTGGTGGGCGTTCGGCTCACGCACGTCATGCGCGGCGCACCCTCTAGTTTACCCACGCCAGCTCTGCACGCACGGGATACAGCCTGGCCTGTGTACGCAGCTCGTGGGAGGGGCGGATGATGCGAGGTCGTGGGAGGGAGCGTCGTTTGTCGTGTGGCCGTTCAGTTGGAGGGGGGTGTGGAGTTGTAGACAAGGTCGGGTTGGTGGGCGTTCGGCTCACGCACGTCATGCGCGGCGCACCCTCTAGTTTACCCACGCCAGCTCTGCACGCACGGGATACAACCTGGCCTGTGTACGCAGCTCGTGGGAGGGGCGGATGATGTGAGGTCGTGGGAGGGAGAGTCGTTTGTCGTGTGGCCGTTCAGTTGGAGGGGGGTGTGGAGTTGTAGACAAGGTCGGGTTGGTGGGCGTTCGGCTCACGCACGTCATGCGCGGCGCACCCTCTAGTTTACCCGCGCCAGCTCTGCACGCACGGGATACAACCTGGCCTGTGTACGCAGCTCGTGGGAGGGGCGGATGATGTGAGGTCGTGGGAGGGAGCGTCGTTTGTCGTGTGGCCGTTCAGTTGGAGGGGGGTGTGGAGTTGTAGACAAGGTCGGGTTGGTGGGCGTTCGGCTCACGCACGTCATGCGCGGCGCAACCTCTAGTTTACCCGCGCCAGCTCTGCACGCACGGGATACAACCTGGCCTGTGTACGCAGCTCGTGGGAGGGGCGGATGATGTGAGGTCGTGGGAGGTAAAGTCGTTTGTCGTGTGGCCGTTCAGTTGGAGGGGGGCGTAGACTTGTAGACAAGGTCGGGTTGGTGGGCGTTCGGCTGACGCACGTCATGCGCGGCGCACCCTCTAGTTCACCCGCGATAGCTCTGTACGCACGGGATAAAACCTGGCCTGTGTACGCAGCTCGTGGGAGGGGCGGATGATGCGAGGTCGTAGTTTACCCGCGCCCGGCTATTGTACGCACGGGATAAACGGCTTTGTGTACGCGGCTCGTGGGAGGGGCGGATGATGCGAGGTCGTGGGAGGTAAAGTCGTTTGTCGTGTGGCCGTTCAGTTGGAGGGGGGTGTAGAGTTGTAGACAAGGTCGGGCTGGTGGGCGTTCGGCTGACGCACGTCATGCGCGGCGCACCCTCTAGTTCACCCGCGCCACCTCTGTACGCACGGGATAAAACCTGGCCTGTGTACGCAGCTCGTGGGAGGGGCGGATGATGTGAGATCGTGGGAGGTAGAGTCGTTTGTCGTGTGGCCGTTCAGTTGGAGGGGGGTGTAGAGTTGTAGACAAGGTCGGGCTGGTGGGCGTTCGGCTGACGCACGTCATGCGCGGCGCACCCTCTAGTTCACCCGCGCCAGCTCTGTACGCACGGGATAAAACCTGGCCTGTGTACGCAGCTCGTGGGAGGGGCGGATGATGCGAGGTCGTGGGAGGTAGAGTCGTTTGTCGTGTGGCCGTTCAGTTGGAGGGGGGTGTAGAGTTGTAGACAAGGTCGGGTTGGCGGGCGTTCGGCTGACGCACGTCATGCGCGGCGCACCCTCTAGTTTACCCGCGCCAGCTCTGTACGCACGGGATAAAACCTGGCCTGTGTACGCAGCTCGTGGGAGGGGCGGATGATGCGAGGTCGTGGGTGGTAGAGTCGTTTGTCGTGTGGGCGTTCAGTTGGAGGGGGGTGTAGAGTTGTAGACAAGGTCGGGTTGGCGGGCGTTCGGCTGACGCACGTCATGCGCGGCGCACCCTCTAGTTCACCCGCGCCAGCTCTGTACGCACGGGATAAAACCTGGCCTGTGTTACCCGCGCCAGCTCTGTACGCACGGGATAAAACCTGGCCTGTGTACGCAGCTCGTGGGAGGGGCGGATGATGTGAGGTCGTGGGAGGTAAAGTCGTTTGTCGTGTGGCCGTTCAGTTGGAGGGGGGCGTAGAGATGTAGACAAGGTCGGGCTGGTGGGCGTTCGGCTGACGCACGTCATGCGCGGCGCACCCTCTAGTTCACCCGCGATAGCTCTGTACGCACGGGATAAAACCTGGCCTGTGTACGCAGCTCGTGGGAGGGGCGGATGATGCGAGGTCGTAGTTTACCCGCGCCCGACTATCTGTACGCACAGGATAAAACGGCTTTACGTGCGCGACTTGTGGGAGGGGCGGATGATGCGAGGTCGTGGGTGGTAGAAGCCGTTTGTCGTGTGGCTTAGTTCGAGTTGGAGGGGGTGTAGAGTTGTAGACAAGGTCCGAGAGTTTGAGGTGGGCGTTCGGGGCGGCCACGTCATGCGCAGCACGCCCTCTAGTTCACCCACGCAGAAGCTCTGTACCTGAAGGATAAAACACGGCACATTACCACTTACCCATTTTCTGGCCGCACTGGGGATAAAACTGGCTTTGTGTACGCGGCTCGTGGAGAGGCGGATGATGTGAGGTCGTGGGTGGTAGAGTCGTTTGTCGTGTGGGCGTTCAGTTGGAGGGGGGTGTAGAGTTGTAGACAAGGTCGGGTTGGTGGGCGTTCGGCTGACGCACGTCATGCGCGGCGCAACTTCTAGTTAACCCGCGCCAGCTCCGTACGCACGGGATAAAACCTGGCCTAGACAGGGTCGGGTTGGTGGGCGTTCGGCTGACGCACGTCATGCGCGGCGCACCCTCTAGTTTACCCGCGCCAGCTCTGTACGCACGGGATAAAACCTGGCCTGTGTTACCCGCGCCAGCTCTGTACGCGCGGGATAAATCCTGGCCTGTGTACGCAGCTCGTGGGAGGGGCGGATGATGCGAGGTCGTGGGAGGTAGAGTCGTTTGTCGTGTGGCCGTTCAGATGGAGGGGGGTGTAGACTTGTAGACAAGGTCGGGTTGGTGGGCGTTCGGCTGACGCATGTCATTCGCGGCGCACCCTGGAGTTTACCCGCGCCAGCTCTGTACGCACGGGATAAAACCTGGCCTGTGTACGCAGCTCGTGGGAGGGGCGGATGATGTGAGGTCGTGGGAGGTAAAGTCGTTTGTCGTGTGGCCGTTCAGTTGGAGGGGGGCGTAGACTTGTAGACAAGGTCGGGTTGGTGGGCGTTCGGCTGACGCACGTCATGCGCGGCGCACCCTCTAGTTCACCCGCGCCAGCTC
>LGRX02000821.1:0-17154 GCA_001247695.2 Cymbomonas tetramitiformis
ACCTCCCCGCCTCGACGACCTCCCCGCCTCGACCTTGCGTTCGCACTTGAAAACTTGCGAAGGAGTTTCCCATCGAAGACTGCTCTAAACACCCCCGGGAGGGGTGGGGATGTCCTGAGCTGCATGAAAGACGCCAACGTTCTCAGAGGTCTTCCCAGGCCGTGGAAGCAACTACTGGCCAGCTTGCTCAGGGCAGGCCTGCCGGTGAGCGCATCCAACGAATCCTTCCTGCTACGAGGCTATCCTTGGGGAGATGGCGTAACGCCATCCACGACCCCCCCCCGCCCCTCCCTGCCCACCTCTCGACCTTCCACAAACATTTGCCGCCGCACAAACTCACATCCATCCTCTAAACCTTCAAGCGGCGTCCGCCGACCGTTGTTGCTGTGCCTGCCAGCTCGGCCTGCTGCAATGTGTAAGCCTCGTGCGCACCTCTCCAGCAAAGTACCGCGGAGCTATTATGAGACCCGGGAGGACGATTGTCATGTAGTTGTACGAGTTGGTGAAGATGGCCAGGTGGCGGCTCCAAAGGATATTCTCCCGCAGCGTCTCGATCAGCAGCGACATGCGGCTCTGCGCCACGTGGAGCTCGTGCGCCTCCCCCGAGAAGAACGCGATCGTCTCCGCATTCTCTCTGCCTCAGGCGCCCTCTCCCAGCCCGCTCAGTGCTGCAAGATCCTGGAGGGCATGCACGAGGCAGAAGCGCAGATCAAGCGCGGGTCCTCCTGGCAGCTGCAGGTGACGCAGGTGGTCCACTGGGGAGGTGTGACCTGGAGCGCACGAGGCAGAAGCGCAGGTCCGCGCTGCGCTGCAGGAGCGCGCTCATGAGGCCCGTGAGCTTGGCGCCGAAGACCATCGTGGTCACGCCAGTGCCTGCCGCCGCATATGCCACCAAGAAAAACACGAGAAGCTTCGACACGGACCTGCTCCTCCACATCACTCACGCAAGTCATGAGAACCACCCGTCGCATGCCAGTGGATCGCAACAAAATTCGATGAGTCCACTGAGAAAGAGCGGCAGGGCCAGCAGCAGTCTGTGGGCTCTGATCATGGGAAAGGGACGATTTGATGGGTGGCCAAGGAGGAGAGGACTGAGGCCTGGGTATCCTACCCCACGATGGGTGGCCGGGGTGGGGGTGGGAGGACTGAGGGCCTGAGGGCCTTGTCACCCTGCTCCCAACGGTAGGGTTAGGTAGGGGGGGAGGGGAGAAGGACTGAGGGGCTTGGCGCCCTGCTGCAGATGATGGGTGGCCAGGGAACGAGGTCAAGATCTTCGTAAGGCATGGAAAGGTGTTTGCAGGGAAACTTCGACAAGTGCCTGTGTGATTTCTGGCAGGACGGCAGTCTATGTTCGAGCAAGTTGCAGCCGGGACCTGCTGGCAGTGTTGTTTGCACAATCCCTCTGAGGTATACATCACGGAAGCGATGGGAATACCATAGAATACTGATGAAGGCAACGCATTTCAGAGTTTTCCCGACCACGATGGTGAGCAACCCAACCGTGCCTGCACGGGGGCGGTAACAACCAACGTATCTCAGAATAGCCGCGGTGCAGCGTGTGCAAGGTCTTATCAGAGTCTACTTAGCCGCGGTGTCGGACATCGCTGACGAGAAGGAGTAGAAGATGTGCAGTTGCTTGGAATCGTTTGGGAAGAAAAAGGTGAGCGCGCAGACGCCAGGTTGGAGGAATATTCAAGCGCGTGCAGGCGCCAGGTTGGGGGGGGAAGTTGAGCGTGTGCAGGCGCTAGGTGTGGCTGGGGAAACTCACCGTCAACGAAGCTACGCACGTCCTCGCAAATACGCTGCACCAGTGGCATAAAGCAACGGAGAGTACAAAAAAACATCAAGTGAGTGACCAAGAGTGCCGGGCTAAAGACTGCCGGTTGGCTCTCCCAGGAAGACTGCATCCCGGGAAGCAGGAGTAAAGTACGTGATGAGTACGATCGGACACATACCTGATCTGGATTATCCAGTTTGTTTTCCATCTTCAACTTATAGTAGGAGTGCGAGGTGTAGTATTGGGTCAGCAAGTAGCACGTGAGCCAGTTGCGCCATTCCAAGCTCAACGTATCCTGCAGCGGCCGGGAGATCTTGTGAAAGAGGTGGCTGCGTTCATAGTGTCTGATGAGTGCCACAAGATCCTGTGGATTTGCAGGCTAAACTTGTGCAGCTGATGCCGCGAAACGTCTTGATCGTTTTGGCATATTCGTTGTCAGAGGCGGTCCCACAAGGACGTCTCGTGAATGTGGTTTCCCTGCTCAACGTGCTCGGTAGGCTTTGACTCCTTCCCTGGGTTTCAGGTTCTACAATCCTTCCAGCAACTTCCTCGTTGACTACTCGATACGAAGGAACTTGATCAACCCGGTGCACTAAGACTAGAAATCGCAAACGGAAGAGTGCAGAAGGTCTTTCCTTCGGGCCATCGATTTGAGTTCCTGACACAGTAGAACTATCAAAGCGCCCTATTTTCTTAGTGGTGATATATCAATCTGAAACCAGGCGGGCGTGAGAAGAGAAGAGGCCTGATATCTCATACAACTTTAAGCGAAGAGAAGTACAAGAGCTGACCTGGATGAAGTGGTAAAAAGCGAAGAGCGGAGCGGCAACAACCACCTTCAACAGCAAGCACGTATCACTCAATCCGACCACTTAGAGTTTTTGTCTGGCACACATGCACTCGCGGCTTTCTGTTCAGATTTCGGTGCAGTCATTCGAGTAGAATAGAAAGTGCGATATGGGCTTTACCAGCCACTTTATGTGTTGGTTCATACTCGTTACTCAATTCTTTCCCACATCCGCGTCGCGCAGCGACTGAATGAGTCAGGCGCGGGCCACAACGGAGGCCCGGATAAATGGCACAAACGCGTGTTCCAGGACTTCGCCGTTTTACTATTGGAACGGCAGGTACACACTCGCGCAATCAGCAGTAATTACGCACATCCGCCATGCCCAGTATCCTGAACGTACAAGAGGGGGAGATGATGTAGAGACGGGGAACTTGGCGCAGAGAATTCTAAGGTCTCGGACAGGGATGAGCGACGGGGGGAGGGGTAAAAGGGTTCCACGGAAACGCAGATGATCGGACATACCACGCCCACAAAGTGCACTATTGCTGAGTAATATCCCGGTGCATCTTTCTTTTGAAGAGCTGTCCCGAGGTCACGCTGCGTATACGACAGCCACACCAGAAGCGCCTGGTCCACGCAGGTTGAGCGTGAGTTGAGCGTTCGCACTTCTGATATAGCAAACCCGTTACCTTCCTCGCTAATGACGTATGTTAGAAACGCTCGACCATAGCAGACCGTTGCACTGAGGCGTCGCCAATTGCACTGATTCCGGGAGCACTGATACCAAGCTGCCCTTCTGTGACGGTGCGAGCTACCTTCAGATGAGACTGTGCTTAGTTTACCAATAGTGAGGCGTGACAGTGGAATTGATCGGACGCGCGCGTCGTGAGAACATACAGAGAAGTTCTCTGGATTGAATGCTAGTCACGAGAAAGCAAACAAACATAGGAGACGACGATGAGCACAATACTAATTGGCATTGTTTCATGATATATAAGGCATACGAAGTATGAATGCATAATGGCAAGCGTTTTCAACAGAGTGGCTGTTACAAAGGTGAATTGTATCGCTGACAAATACCGTTGTTGCGGCACAAGTAAGCACAACGATGCCGGCCAAAGAGAACCCGCGTCTTCCTTCCGGGCCTGAAAAGGTCACAGCAAACTTTCCTGTAGCTGGGGAAAATATGGCAGCATTCTGACGCAAAAAGTCTTGGCAAGTCGCCTACCTTCGAAATACAAGCGTGCAACTCGAACGAACTTTTTCACCAGTGGATGAGCTGACGCAGATCCCAATTTGTCGAACATACTCTTTGCGCTGAAAATGTTTTTCATGTACGTATATGAGGCGCCTTTCGACACATTTCCTTTTGGCATTCTTTCGTTTCACTCGTTTACTCGTTTCACTCTTGGTGTTTTCTGCTCTTTTTCGGTGCTAGCTGTCCTCTCATCCCTAAAACCCCAAACAAAAGCCCTATGCTAAAATGAACGTTCACGATCACCCGATGACCTGACACGTGACGGATGGCGATCGGCGTTAGCTGAAAAGACACGCAGGCGGCAACGGCAAAATCGGCACAACCGAACAGGCAGGGCCTACGCAAAATCGAAAATGAAACGCAAAATCGAAAATAAAAAGGGACAGGGTGACACGGGCGCTGGGAACTTGACAATGACACATGCTGACTGCTACTCTCGTCCCGAGAGTTTAGACGAGCCGCGCTTCGCGCGGCTACCCGCGATTCGATTCGAGGGCTGCGTTACTTGATGATTGTGGAGCTCGTCTAAACTCTGGGGACGAGAGTAGCTTATGGGCGTCTCCGGACGCCCATAAGCTCAATCTGCGTTACAAACCCTAAGTAATATTCGCGCTATTTCGGTCCGGAGACTCGGGTTCCATCGCGTCTATCGCGTGAGAGACAGCGACACAGTGACCGCAATGAACGTCGCCGGCAGCAGACGGTGAACACATCGACATCGCGGACACCATTCGATTGCCGCTGCCGTTGCGTGACTGCTTACTGTTACTCGTTCTTCGTTGACCCATCCCAATCCGCAATTGCATCGTAAAATTCTTCACAGACAGCTACGCAATTTCATCAACGTTCCTCCGCCTCATGGGGCGAACGGTGTTGTGACTGTTGTGAGCTCTTCCCGTTTGTGCGGGATATTCACATTTATTCCATGGCATATTTCATATGAAATATGTGTTAAGTTATGAGCGCGCCGCGCGCATATGAGCGCCGATTTTTAGCACGAGCGCGCCTGGCGCGCTTGTGCCAGAAACTGTTTAGCACAAGCGCGCTTATTGGCGCGCTTGTGCTAATCATGAGGGCGCCTGGCGCGCTCATGCCAAAGCGCGCTCATAACATAACATATACACATAAGCACGAAGGCATCGGCCACGCATCTTGGAAACTAACGAGTTTCAAACATTTTTGAAACTAACGAGTTTCAAAGATGCGTTTTTTGTCATTTGGGTGCGCATACCCAAATAACAAATCAGCCGAGCGCTTCCCGTTGGCGTGGGATATCCAACGCTTGAATGTTGAATATTCATTAGCATGTGTCAGGGATATGACCGATGACATATGTGTCATACATGTCATACCTGTCATGTCATGTCATGTCATGTGTCATAATGACATACAATCGTCAAGTATTGTCAGTACGGTCGACTATGACATGTACAGTCAGAATGTCTGTCATCCACCTAAGGTGAGTGACATCTGTCATCGAGAGGCCAAGTATATGGCATCGAGATGGCGAAGCAAGACAAGTCTTGAAGAACTTGAGTGTTCTGATAAGACGCGTCTTCGCTTCAAGCATGCACTGAACAGCGTGCGAGCATCAATGGCTATATTTGTGAGATATAATATACCGTATTATATCGGGTGGTCACTGAATAGTTTCTCATACAAGTGTAAACTGATTACAAAGATAAACGAATATATAATGCATCTGTGACCTAGGTATCTGTCACCAAGTACTGTACGAGTACTGGTACAGTCGAACGGAGTCATGCAAGTTATGACCTACGGTGCACTGACTCCAGCACACCACCCTGTAACTGTACGGAGTGCTGTTCAGGTGGCAGAGAGCGGCTCACAGATAAAGTCCAAAGTACCGAAACAACAAACAGCTCGTAGCTGGAAACTGCTAGAGGGAGGCTTGTGCTTTAGCCAGGGCGGTCCCTTTCTAAAACTGTTGCTAGGATACTTCTGCTCTCAAGCTAAGTTCCTACAGCGCAATCTTGCAGGCACTCAGCCACTTTCAAAGTGGTCTACAAAGCTGCAGAGTTCACCAGAGTTGAAGAAGTTGTCATTGTCAAAGATGTTCAACCAGAACCAGAGTCCAGAAGTCATAATCCAGAACCAGAGTCCAGAGACCAGAGTCCAGAACCAGAAGCCAGAATCATAATCCAGAAGCCAAGACCAGAAGCCAGAGGCAGGAGAAGACTCGTAGAGCAAAATTAGGAATCCCGAAAAGTGAAAATCTGAACTCAAACCTGCCGAAACCACAGAAGGAAAAGGAATGCCGAAGGTAAAATAGTACGGCAAGGCAGACAAACTGTTAGCAGTCACCCCAGTGGGATGCACTGCTGCGGTGAATTCAGGGTCTCGATCGAGCACCACCGAACCCTGAACCGCCGACACACATGCAAGACACATGAGTGCGGGCAGGGCTAGAGATGCAAAAGAGAAGACCCTCGGCATTGTTGCCACACCGACACGTGACCGTGTAGCCGGTGGGGCCGAGGGAATCTCGTCTCCGGAGTAAGAAAAACCGTCGGAGTCGTCGTCATCGTCGATCACGGAAAGCTCTCCCGGGTGAATCGACTCGTGAACCGAGTCAATCGAACACAATTTAAGGGAGGGGTTAGAGCATGCCGGCATTATCTGGTCCATAAAAGTGACACGAAGTGGTTCCTCGAAAGGAGACCCGAAAGAAGCGGGGTCCGATGCCGAAACCGGGTGGAGCCCAGCGTCGATCTCGTGATTGGCAGGTGGTGGCGTATCGCACACCACCTGCGGTACAGACAGAGTACCGATGTGTAGTGGTGGATGCTTACCAGCGGCGGCAGCACCACCGACCTGTGCAGCCGCAGCCGCAGACCGCAGGGTGTCCAGGATACCCTGCGCATCGGACAGCACACCATCCATCCATGCGAGTGTCCGAAGCACCACGACCCAAGCCCGCATAGTGAGCGCGCAACCCCACATCGCGCTGCACCTGGTAAGTAAAGGGCTCAGGGTCGTCACGTACCAGTGGCTGGTCGTGCTGGTGGCATAGGTCAGCGAAGTCCTCGTCGTTCTCGTTGTCGAAGGCAGTCTGAAAGGCCGAAACCACCTCGTCCAAGTCCATGGCGGCATCACGCAGCTCAACATCGCACGAACCACACACCTCAGGGCAACGTGCAGTGTCGTGAAAGTGTCCAGGGCAGAGCGGGCACTCCTGTACGAAGGCCGAGGATGCGGAGTGAAATGAGATGCTCCTAGCACCCTGTGCTCTAATTCCCTGAGGCCAATTCCCGCCTTTCGGGAGTGGGGATGCCGCGAAGCGGTGCTTCCATCCCACGCGACGGTCACGTCCGTGAAACTTACCGTCCGTACGACGGTTTCGTTCATCACGCCACTTGGACGGTGGAAATCTCACACCACCGCCTCCATGCGGACGGTGAGAATCCTTCCGTGGCGGCGGTGTGTTTAGGGAAACATCTCGCTCGTCTTGTCGTAGGGAGGCAAGCAGCACACCACTGAGGATTTCTGTTAATAAAGTGTTAATAAAGTGTTAATTATGTGTTAAAAAGTGTTAACGGGTAGGAACTGTTAATATTGGTGGTATAAATCCCGGTGGTAAATAATGATTGGCTTGGGAAAAAGTTAAGGAATTATATAATTCATGTTAACAGAATGTTAACAGAATGTTAACAGAATGTTAACAGAATGTTAAATTAACACAATTTTAACAGAATGTTAACACTTAATCGGAGGGGTGCCGGAGGGAGTTGAAATAGGCCCCCCTCGCGAGATCGTTACACATGCAAGGAATATTAACAGAAAATTAACACTTTTAATAGGAATCATACACGTGGCACTCGGATTAACAGTTTTGCCGGATACTAACACTTGGCAGACTGTAAACGGTCATAAATTAACAGATTTGACCGGATCGTCCACGTGGCATGACTATTAACACTAGCACCACTAGATATTAACAGAAATTCCAGATTGTTCCACGTGGCATGTATATTAACACTAGCACCACTAGCTATTAACAGAAATTCCAGATTGTTCCACGTGGCATGCTAAGAGGGACTGCCGATGCTACTAAAAGTACCACTGGAACAGATACGTTCCATGTGGCAAGCAGGCATTCGCTATCTACACAGAGCAACTGGACGGAGCTGATGAAGCTGCGCAAGCGTTCGGTGTCCTCCTTCGATTGCTGCGCGGAGCTGATGAAGTAGCTTGCGCTATTGCTTCTTGCAACGTACCGCTTTCATCCCCGGCCATAGGTAAGTCGCGTGTAGAGGTACGCGGTTTCCAGGTGGGCGATGGATAATGACCTTGGTTTCGAGACGGCTTACCGGTAGGAGAAGGGTACGTTTTTCTGCCTCGTTGCACACATACACGCCCCGGCTGTTCATGGTAAGGTCCTCAACAGTGGGGTAGGCGGTCACCATAGCCAGGCGGCACACGGTGTCGTTGGCGGCGGAGTTCTCGGCGGAACGCTTCAGGAAGATCAAGTAGTAAGCCTCCACGGTGCCGTACTCAAAAGCGTCGGCCGCGCATGTACTCAAAGCCACGTTGAAGGAGATACGCGTTTTTGCCCGGGTGTAAACCCGGGATGTGAAGTCCTCATCGCCTCTTCGCATGCGCGAGAATCGAAGGACGTCCATGGCATCCAGGGAAGGGCTTGCGTGATCGCCATAAAGGGATCGGACGCACCCCACCGCCAGTTCCCGGTGCAGACGACCCCCCTCCTCGTTTGCCAACGCAGCGGTTGGTACACCGTCGCGGACGAGATAGTGGCCGGTGTCAAGGAGATGGCACACCTTGGATGAATCGTCAGCCCGGGTGGTCCCAGAATCATGGTATTCGCCGCCCTTGGCCATGGCCATCTCCGTGAGCATGTCCGGAAGGAAGCGGATCCCTTCGTAGCTCCACGCCATGTCGTCCACCGCCTCTTTCGTGAGATACGCGTTCGCTATGCACGTGTCGATCGCCTTACCTCCAACCGGGGCTGGCACCACCCCCTTGCTGTCGCCCAGGAGACGCTCGACCCAGAGCTCGTTGGTGCTGCTCACCACGCCGGTTTCCTCCTCTTGCTTGCACAAGTGAACGACCGCCATGCGCACATTCAACGTCAACATGTTCATGGGGCATTGCTGTTCCACAATCACCGCAAAGGCCCACAGCTCTTTCCCGGCCTCCTTCCGTGGCTCCGCACGGGACTGGAGGTCCCCACACAATCCTATTGCAGGCCCTCTCATAAAGTAGAGCACCGCCCGCCGCAAAGTCCACCAAGCCTTGTCCAACTCCGGATTCAAGTTCTTCAGAACATCCATGAACACCATCGGACTGAAAAACAAGATAAAGTTCAGCATGTCCTCCATGGTGTAGTTCCCTGCAACAGCGAGCTTTTTACAGATGTTAAGAACCGGCTCATCCTCCCCGCGTATGAAATGACACCAACAAACTAACAACAGTGCATACATATATACCTGGTTGTAGTAGCATTCATCCCTACGGTTAGTAGGTGTGGCCATTCCCTGCCGGTGCACACAAACATGGTTGCACGCGGACTGGGCGTATAAGGTTGGCGCATCTGCCACGCCCGTTCCTACTAAACAAGGCACATGCAAGGTGATGGGTGTCGGTATCCGTCGTTAGATCCGGGTGCTCACCCGCGTATTGCACGAAGTCCTGGTACTCCCGGTGCATGTCATGCGGCGCGGTCAGTCCCTTTCCGTTGGCCTGCAACTGCTTCAGTTGCATGGGTGAGAAATAGCACGTGTTTGGGCAATTGTTCACCTTGTTTCGCAGCATTTTCAGGAACTTCTTGATGACGCCGTAACACATCATGTGCATGAACGGCTGCACGTACCCGTAGATGGGGTCAAAGTATTCCAGCTGCTCTAACGGCCCGGCTGCATATCGGCCGGTTCGCATCGGATCCACACCATCCTCCGCGGTCAGCCTCACCAGTTCCTTGTGGTCCTCCTTCGTTCACCACACACTCGGATCATTGGCATACAACACCTCCCCTTCGTCCAAGTATGTCTGCGAGATGGGGTTCGCATAGCCCAAGCAGTACATACCATTACCGTTAGGGCCCTTAGTGGCCTCCCAGATGCTTTTGAAGTCGTTGCGCCTTGCCGCCACGGGAGCGAACTTCCCCAAGTCGTTACGCGCAATCGTATCGCAGTAGCATAACATCAGGAACACGCTGAACTGTTCATGCCACACCTGGAAGTACCCGTCATACACCCTGAAAGGGGTTTGGTCAGCATCGGCATGGCCCTTACTCAGTTGTTTCAGCTCTTCCATCATGGGTTCTAGCAACACGTCGACGTCCTTCCAGTGTTGACGTGGGCCAGGGGCAATCGAGATCACATCGCAGTGCTTCATCTTCACACGTCCCTGCGGATACCCTCCATTGCACACGCAGTCAAGCGCAATAGCCTATGATCTCTTCAAGCCGCGCTGGAGCGTCACACCTCCGTGCGCGCACACTCGTGTAGATGTTGACTGCGGGTTGGGCTTTGTCACACGTCGTGACGCACTACCTACCTTGGGAGGGAGGTCCGCACTTCGCATCGCGCCGAACCGCGTGGACCAATTCCTGCGATGGCAACGCGCTAGTCAGTTGCGGTCCTTTCACCCATCAGGCATCGCCCATCGGCAACGTTCGTATACAATCAGCCGCGGCACTCGTCCGTTACAAGGAGTAAGAACATCGGCACGGGTCGCACTGTTTGTCATGCTTCTTTGCTTGCCCGTCGTCCTCTCCATATTCGATGCCCATACCAGTTCGTAATACCCCTGGTTTCTCCTGGTTCCCACTCGGCGTCTCACGCAGTAGTCTGCCACCGACGCTAGGGTGCGCGTTTACTCGTAGCCCGTGCGGACTGCTCATGACACAAGTGTTTTCGGGAGCTCTGGCCGTGGGACTCGCACGCTGCTTAGCAAAGTCGTAGTCCATCATCGAGCGCCGCACCAGCCGCTTCACGGTGAAATAGAAGTAGTACTCCTTGGGACGATACTCCTCCCCGCGCGCCGTTTTAACAACGTCGTACCTCTCCTCCGTGCACCACTCTGTGGGCTCGCCATCCGCATCACGCTTCGTGAGCACGCCGCATACCGCTTGCACCCTCTTCCCCGGCTTTCCCTCCCCGTTTTGCCATGCGAAATTGCGGTGGAACTTGGGACACACGTGTATCGCATAGTCCCATACGCTCTCCGCACCGAGCGCCCGTCTCATGTGCCATAGCGATCCCGGCAGGTTGCAAGTATTGCCGCCCAAGAGCATCTTCAAGACTTTCAGGAAGGTGTCGAAATGGTCATCAGTCCACCTCTGTCGCCTTTTCATATCCATGAAGTACCATACGGCCTCCTGCACGGTCACTCCGTTCGGACTCGCCTTCCCGTGCGTGACCAGCGGTTGCGACTGCTTTCCTGCTGCTAGGTTTGGCACGTCCGTGACACACAACGTGATCGCGGGGTCGGGCTCAGCCTGCAGGGCCAGCACAATGTCCTGCACGGACTCCGTCGCGATAGTGACTTCGGTATTCATATCCACCAGCACTGCCAACTCCTGCTTACAATGGCAGTCACACCACCAACGCTCCCCGCCATATTACTACTCCACGCACGCTCACGCATCGTTAGTGGGTTACAGTGGAAACATTTTGGTGCCAGTATGGGCAGGGCGGGTTGCATACCTCAAACAAGAAGTCTGGCAGATCAAGCATACTGTATCCTCTGTAGGCGTATTCATTTCTTCGTCCGCCACAAGGTGGGTCTTTTCCAGAGCTTCTACGACATCTTCCACAACGATGTCCTGGTTCTCCTTCGCCTCCCCCCAGTATTCCTTCTCAGCCGGGGAGGGCACCGATCCGCAGAACATTTCCCCAAATGCCATCAGGCCGGACATCAGCGTGCACTCCGGCAGCTGCTGCAGTGGGCAATTGAGATCCGCCGCCAACAGGTCCCTCATGTCATGGTTAACCTGGTTACCGTTTGTCCCAGCGCCACCTACCAAGTTGCCGCCACGCCACCGATCAGTACGGCTTCTGGTGTCCGGTTCCTCCATCACCACCTCCTGCCCTTCATCCGAACTCAGGAGGACGTCAGACGATCCAGTCTCCCCGTAGGGCGCCGGCACACCGCACACCCTGTTCCTGGCATCGAGCGCCACTCCAAGGCGGCGCGTGCGTGCGAGAAGCACGTCTGACCTCCGTTCTGCCTCTTTGTGCCATTTCGTCGCCGTCTTCGTTGGCATCTGCAAGTCTTCTAAGGTGAAGACGGAACGGATGCTCTGCCGCTCTTTCACGATGTCCGACGTGCTGTATGCTTGGCGCGCCAAGTCTAGTAGGCGTTGGTCGGACACGTGACTGCTGTCCCAAGTGGTGGTGGGGGCGCTCGCTTCACCAGCAGCAGGTTGGGTGGCTGCTTGTCGGGGGGCTTCAGCAGTACCAGGGCGTCCGCCATCCTCGGGTGGCATTGCCTCCCGCCGGGGCTTGATGCGCCCTCTGTCGTCAATTGTGTACCCGAGGTCCGGCAGACGACCTGCGAGCTGATTGACCAGGTCGCGCTTCGCCATAGCTTGGTCCTTACCACGGGCAGATCGCGGAATCCAGCCATTATCCGCACCAAACGTTGAAACCGTCGGGCGTTCGCTTGCACCCATGGCCTTCAAGCGATCCTGAATCACAGCGTCGTCGGGGAAGGAGAGTCCCTGAAAAATAGAGCAATGGAGGAAGGAGGGTGTTGAATACGAAAATAAAGGCATCAACATGCACCGCAAGTCCATGTGCCGTGCGTGCGCTGGCCACTCAGTTGATTCATGCATTGCACACATGCTGGCAGGGTGCGTGCGCGCCGTATGGTGGTATTATACACATGCAACATGCAACAGGTGCCGTGACGCAGGTGCACGAGGTGCCAGCACCGCTCTCAGCACCAATGTTCACGGCTTAAGACGGAGTCCCATACCATATCGCAATTACAATATACCCGGTGTTACGGTGATTGACCCGAAGCAGCTTTCGGCATTGTTCATCACATGCACAAATAAACAGGTATAAGTTTGTTGGCTGTGCCATCGGCGCGCATTCCACCAGGTACTAACTACAGTACTACTGCCTACACACTGTATACAACATGCCGTCTCAGCTTGCTTTAACCCCTAAACCGTCATAACTATTTTTGGTTTTGGTTGAAGTCAGTGTTTTCCATATACCCGCCGCATACGAAGGCCGATTTGTGTTTTGAGCATACCACTTGAAACGTATTTCAAAGGCGCATCGTACTGCATTGTTCAAAATTGAGCATCGAGTGAAAATGCGATGTCACCAATGAATGTATATCTCACGCATTGCGGCGCTGAATGCGTATCCACTGCCCCGTGTAAACCCTAATCATGACCCTAGCATGTTTTGCATAACGCCTAGCTATGTGTTGAAGATGTAACGTGACCTAAATAGGGTTGAGCATGCGTATTTATACGCGCAAACCATAACCGTATGTTGTGTCAAACGATTTTCACACTCTTCATCGTTCGAGCTTGGAAGCGTGCGACAGTTTTGAGGGACATTGGGCACGCAGTTTGATGCGCATAAGGGAGACCTTTTCAAAACAGTTTTCAAAAGCATTTTTGGATGTTAGACGGCTTCATAAATCAATTTTAGGTACCCTTGGGTCATATATGACCCAGGAAACGGTTTAAGGGTTAAGAGGTGCGCAGATCTGCCGCGCCGCATCTCTTCGGACTTCCGCGGCACATGTCTTCGTTTCGGGTGAAGGTTCAAATTCGCACATCGTCGGCTGCACGCCTGCGAAGGAAAGCGTGGGGCACATCTTGTATCAGCCCCCCGCCCCCCCTCTCACCCTAAAACACCTGTAGGCCGACTTGATTCGAGGAATTGCCAACACACTAATAAAGAGAGTGAGTCACGCACCTGGTTGCAGTCCGCGGCTGTCGTCGTTGGCCGCTCGAAGCAGCCTCGGCCGGCAGGTCGAGGCGCAAGGCATCCGGGACCGTGGAACGCTTCTTTAGCAGCTCCGGCAGCTTGTCCATAGGCAACGCTTCTCCGGTAGAGGTGATGTACACGAGCCCCTCCTCGGAAACGTGCACATTCGGCACGGTGCGCACGTGCATCTTGGCAAGCTGATTCTTGTTCTCGGGGCGAGAGTCAAACTCGGCATGGAAGGGAGCGAACTCCATGTACACCGCGGCTACTTTTACGGGGAGGTGGCTGCCATCATCGTGCCCCGCCACCATGAAGTAGTAATCATGGTCGCTTGACCATTCGTCGTTGGTGAGGGCATGCACTGATCGGCCAATTGAGCCGGAGAGGACACCGCCCGCGTGATCCATTTCGAACATTGCTCCGTACACGTTGTCCGCCCACGCGATCCCTTTACACTTCCCGTCCAAGGACTTCTTCATCTCCTTGGTCCACTTCGTTACATCAGCATCTTTGGGGAGGTCCTTAACACGGTTCTTCTTAGCGCGTTCGAGGGCCTTCAGCCGTATGTTCTCAATCAGCTCGGGCATGTCTTGCCCGGACACCTGCACCTGGCGACTGTCGGCTGGAGGGGCGCTGGCTGTGCGTGTGGCCCCTGCAGAAGACGCCGTCCGCGCCTTGCTCTGTCGCGGAGGGACTGTAGGGGGGGCGTTGCGCTTTGTACTGATTGCCTGCTGGAGGAGGGACATGGCAGCGTTGGCCGCCACCCGTTTCTTCAAGGCAGCCGTGAGCGCTGAGTTCATCGGTTTCTCCAGCACCGGTGGCAAGTGCTTGTAAGCGCCGAATGTGTAAGGCTGCGGCAATGTTTCCAGCACGTTCTTGTAAGTAATTGCTTGGAGCTTGCCATCCGCGGCCAGACGTTGCATGTGCTCCAGAAGACGCTCGTCGGATACTTCGCTCAGCAATTTCAGCCCTGCTGCCGGCGTGGAGTCGGCCGCGCTCAGGGCGTTTATTTGCAACTGTCTTGCCGCTTCGAGCATAGGTTTCATCCTGTCTTGCTTGGTTCCTCTGCATCGTGACTCTCCTGCTGCGCTCAAACTCTGGGGTCTGTACAGGTGATGGGTTGTTAGCGGGGGCCTGTGGGCCACTCGCGGAAGGCTTCTCTTGGAAAACCGCCGGACCGTGGCTCAGCGGGGACACCGCGGGTTCCGCGGGAGGGACAGATTGCAGGCAGCCCCGTGCAAGGACACCCTGCTTTTCTGCTTCAACGGCGCGCTGCGGCTGTTGCTGGACCCCTTCCTTGGCGGTCGGTTGCCAGGATTGCACGGTGGACGCGGCCTGCACCAAGCTGGGAATCGAGGGAGGTTCTTGGGGTGGGAATGCCATATCAACGGTGGCAATCTGTGGGGGCGCCCTGGCTGGAGGGGGCGGCAATAGCGTACTCGCCGGCGCCTGGGCCAACGTCCCGGTTTCCGCTGGCCACAGCAGCGTCAACAGGTCTGCGACGTGCTGCATCCACGGGTACTCGGGATTGACATTGGCCTGGTACCGGGGGGCTGGTGCCACATGTACCGTCCGGGAAACCGTGTCCACCATGAACCATGGACAGTGTGCACGAAGTTCCTGTGTGACATTTCCGATAAACACCGCCGGCCTTGCTGGCCCTGTTGGACGTGGGGCCGCGGCCTGCACGGCTTCAGACGGGGCAGTGCTCGGTGGCGCTAGGGCTCGCACAGCAGTAGGTGGGGGCGCGTCGTTCGTGACATGAACTAGGGCTGTACTCCGTGACGCCGGGGCTGGCGCTGTTGGAGGAGGGGGCGGTTCGCTATTGACGGGCAGGTTCGGGGCGGTCCCCTGACATGCCTCTTTCCACAATTCGGGGAACCGGGCCTTGATAGCAGCGATCTCCTTCTCGGTAGGGAACGCGAGGGTGGTATGCCCCAACTGACTGTTCTTGGTTTGCACGAAGCGGTAGACGGTTGTCAGGTGCTGTAAAATCTTGGGTTCGCACTTTTCACATGGGGACGCCGGGTCGGAGGAATCCGCGATGCACTTGCCCTGGGATGAGCAGTGCCTAACCCAGGTTAGGACGTTATGATTTTTCAGGTTTTGTTTCAGCCATATCTCTAGCTGCGCGATCACCTGCTCCTTCGCCTCGTTCTTCCCCTGGCTTTCTGGCATGGTCCTCAAAACGTGGAACCCAGATGCGTTCGCGTATATGGTATCGCGTAAGACAGTGTAGTTGGCCGCCTGCCACTCGGGGCATTTGCCGTTATGGGCAAACGCGCCGGTGGCCAAAACGAGCCCAGTCGGTACTTTCTTGATGGCCTGCCTATAATTCTCCAGAAGACCGACGGGGAGATTTGTTGCGCCTAAGGAAACGGTTGAATGCCAAAACTCGTGACTTTTCCGTTTGCGTTTCTGTATACAAAACCCGGCCCCCGCCCCCTCTACCGCCGATACTTCGCTTGAGCGTGCCCCATCGTCGAGCTCTAGGTGATTTCACGGAAAGGAGTGAGTCGCGCCGATTGTAAACGGCGGTTGCATTCAAAGCACGCGGACGTGCTACACGGTCCGCGCGTGAGCAGAGTGATATTACGATGCGCGCAAGACATCAATCGCTCCCGGAACATCATCGAGTAGGCAGCACACGGCCTCCAGGCAAATGGAGATCAATATTATTCATATAAAAGTGTTTGGTTAGAGCTAGATAGGTAACCACTGATGAGGGGTTGGCAGAGGAGTTGTCCGCTATCCGGCACGCCACAATGGTAGACTGTAACTACTATGCTTCTATGAGATCCATACTCCGACGTCCAGCGCAGGGCGGAGGGCCTTCCACGCACACTCTGGCATGTGGCTTCTCCAATGAGCACGCTGGCAGATAGGGCCACAGTACGCTACACGGCGGCACGGGCACCTCTTCCGATTAGCAGGCAGCTGGCCGCACGTGGCACAGCATGAAGGACGAGACGACCATTCCCCGCGTGCCCAGAGCCAGGAATAACTACCCCACTGAGCTTCCGCCAGCGCCTTACACTCCCGGTGGTGGGTAGATTCCCAGTGTGCTCTCTGACACTCCTCGCCGCAATACACCGCGGAGAGACACTTGCCGCACTTGTACAACTTCCGTCCGCCGACAACAGCCCGCCGGTCCGCCCCACATTGCGCACAGGGATCCCGTTTCTTTCCGTTGCGCGATGCCACAGCAGGCTGTGAACACTTTTCCTCCATGTGCAGTATCGTGCGCCAACACTTGTGCGCGTGCGATTGCGCGTCCGCCCTCGCTCCAAGCCCAACATCCGCACGAAACATCGCATACCGGTAGTACCACGGATACATTCCTCCGTGCGCGTTTTCCGAGCGCACGCTCGACAGTCGAAATGTCACCAAC
>LGRX02000822.1:0-49771 GCA_001247695.2 Cymbomonas tetramitiformis
ATGAGGGTCATGGCTCAGCCATCATGAGGGTCATGGCTCAGCCATCATGAGGGTCACGGCGCAGCCATCATGAGGGTCATGGCGCAGCCATCATGAGGGTCATGGCGCAGCCATCATGAGGGTCATGGCGCAGCCATCATGAGGGTCATGGCTCAGCCATCATGAGGGTCATGGCTCAGCCATCATGAGGGTCATGGCTGAGCCATCAAGAGGGTCATGGCTCAGCCATCACGAGGGTCATGGCTCAGCCATCATGAGGGTCATGGCGCAGCCATCATGAGGGTCATGGCGCAGCCATCATGAGGGTCATGGCGCAGCCATCATGAGGGTCATGGCGCAGCCATCAAGAGGGTCATGGCGCAGCCGTCATGAGGGTCATGGCGCAGCCATCATGAGGGTCATGGCGCAGCCATCATGAGGGTCATGGCGCAGCCATCGAGGGTCATGGCTCAGCTGTCATGAGGGTCATGGCGCAGCCATCATGAGGGTCATGGCGCAGCCATCATGAGGGGCTCGCGGGGCGCAGCTGTCATGAGGGATCATGGCAGCCATCGGCGAGGGTCATGGCGCAGCCATCATGAGGGTCATGGCGCAGCCATCAAGAGGGTCACGGCTCAGCCATCATGAGGGTCATGGCGCAGCCGTCATGAGGGTCATGGCGCAGCTATCCTGCGAGGGTCATGCGCAGCCATCATGAGGGTCATGGCTCAGCCGCGAGGGTCATGGCGCAGCCATCATGAAGGGTCATGGCGCAGCCATCATGAGGGTCATGGCGCAGCCGTCATGAGGGTCATGGCTCAGCCGTCATGAGGGTCATGGCGCAGCCATCATGAGGGTCATGGCGCAGCCATCAAGAGGGTCATCATGGCGCAGCTATCATGAGTGGTCATGGCTCAGCCATCATGAGGGTCACGGCGCAGCCGTCATGAGGGTCATGGCGCAGCCATCAAGAGGGTCATGGCTCAGCCATCAAGAGGGTCATGGCGCAGCCATTAAGAGGGTCATGGCTCAGCCATCAAGAGGGTCATGGCGCAGCCATCAAGAGGGTCATGGCTCAGCCATCAAGAGGGTCATGGCTCAGCCATCATGAGGGTCACGGCGCAGCCGTCATGAGGGTCATGGCGCAGCCGTCATGAGGGTCATGGCTCAGCCGTCATGAGGGTCATGGCGCAGCCATCACTTGAAGATCAGCGGCCATCAAGAGGGTCATGGCGCAGCCATCGCCTTGAGGTCATGGCTCACGCGCCATCATGAGGGTCACGAGCGCAGCCGTCATAGAAAGTCATGGCGCAGCCATCAAAGAGGGTCATGGCTCAGCCATCAAGGGGTCATGGCGCAGCCATCAAGAGAGGTCATGGCTCAGCCATCCAAGAGGGTCATGGCGCAGCCATCAAGAGGTCATGGCTCAGCCATCAATGAGGGTCATGGCTCAGCCATCATGAGGGTCATGGCTCAGCCATCATGAGGGTCACGGCGCAGCCATCATGAGGGTCATGGCGCAGCCATCATGAGGGTCATGGCGCAGCCATCATGAGGGTCATGGCGCAGCCATCATGAGGGTCATGGCGCAGCCATCAAGAGGGTCATGGCGCAGCCGTCATGAGGGTCATGGCGCAGCCATCATGAGGGTCATGGCTCAGCCATCATGAGGGTCATGGCGCAGCCATCAAGAGGGTCATGGCTCAGCCATCAAGAGGGTCATGGCGCAGCCGTCATGAGGGTCATGGCTCAGCCATCAAGAGTGTCTTGGCTGTGCGCATTCTTCGCATCTGCAGTCGGCGGAAACCTTTGTGTTTGCAACCTTTCTTGACGAGGGCCCCTTCCCTGATGTCTGACCAAGGCTTGCAATGTAGGGTAGGCACGAGGGCCAAAGATGCCATATCGACTTTCTTTGGACAACGCGAACGATTTAACGCTGATGTGGCATTTCCCTGCTTTGGGGTGCTCAGATGGACTATACCGCCGGAGAGCTCGGGCAAGTTACGGAATATGTCATTGATGAACCCACCACGGTATTTGCACCCCTCTCTAGTAACCCATTGTCTTCAAAATGTATCACGGAGGCATTGCCTTCCTGAGCAGGTAATATACATGAGGGTGGAGAGCCCTTGGACCGTTCCTGTCCCATCTGGATTGATTATAGTAGATGCCACCAAATTAGTCAATTTAGCTCGTGAATGAACCTAAGGTTGCCCCCCCCCTCGTGGATGCTGTTTACCGAGGAAGGACGTGACTTAGTGATACATTCGAGTTGCGTACCATATTGGGGTGCGCCTGCGTTATCTATGACTGCTCTTCTGAGAAGAAGCATCAATACAGCCGAGGTTTCAATGAGCAAGTTGCATAGACCCAATTATACATAGGTTGAGGACACGGTGGCTGTTCTTCTGGCTTGTTATATTGGCCCATAGATTAGTGCGTGCAGCACGCATCGCTAAGTATGGAAGAACATACATGCCACACTGCAGACATTTGTTGCGGGTCACCATTGTCCTATGGGAGGGTTACCTTATGTACATAGTGCCGATTGCAGGAGTTTGTTGTTGCAGCAAATTACTGATTTTGATGTCGAGTGCAGTGTAATCTTCAGTTTCTTGACACAGCTTTTTGCGGGATGTTAATGAGAATACAGAAGCAACCAGAAGCTGTTATTTGGAGGCAAGAAATAGCTAGAATCGATGAGGACGTGGCCATAGAATTCGCAGATTTGTATTCGAAAGTAAAAAATAAAGTTGTGCTGGCAAACTGTTAGATCGATACTTATGATAACTCAAGAATCACGCCGGTGCACCGAGGAGGACAGACGTAATATGCCACTTGAGACACCACTTAGCAATTAGAGTTGCATGTAATGAGAATATCTAACACTTGAAAGGCGAATGAGAATACCGAAAAGCCGATTAATTGTTAGTAGTGCGTAGACATGCACAAAAACGCCGATAAACCCTAAAATCATATTATATCTCGAGGTACACAACCCGAGACTTGGCCGTTTCATGGACCTTATTCGATTTGCTAGTTTGGAAGTCGAAATACGGTATCAATCGTCAGTGATATATATAGCAGGTTTCGGCCCCCGTTCACTTTATGGTAGTTCGACCCGCGGGCCACTTTTGCTCTATATCTAAGCATGATCGGCTAAATGATTGGCACTTCGGTGATGGGGCTGCGCGCCCGTAGCGGGCGGCGACATTTTAGCGGGTGGAGTTTAGCACCGCGTTCTGGTTGATCGGTGGAGCTGGAGTGCTACATCCTTTTGCTCGCGTGTCTTTTGTGTTAGTGGGAATTTGTTTGAGACGGCTTGGCATCCGCTTGCCGGCATTTTATTTAGGGTTTCCGCTCCGCTCACACGTTATGAGTGCGATTTATCTTCGTCGTCACTCCGCCACTCATCCCGAGACGACCGTGGCTCCTAACCGCTCCCCGCTCCGCAATTGCCGTCCCGCATTTCTATCTCAGTTATGTTCGTAACATGGCTTAATTCATATATAACAGTTCTATTTACGCGTTTTAGCGAATAGCATAACCTGTGATCCAATTTGAGGTTTGAAGACTCCTAAGAAATTTTGTCGGACATAAAGCTTATATATACATATGTTATAGCGTTAGCACTCACTTCTTAGCAGTTAGCACGTTTCCATAGCACTCAAGGTGCCTGCGCGCTCAAACTCTATGTTATAAGTCCTACCCCCCCCCCCCCTCCCGAGTTTTACATGCGGTGCACGCCAATTGCCTTCAGATTCGTTGATTCAGACAAAATGGACCGCACCATCGTTTTCAGCAGCATTTAAATAGGTAATATTGCTATCAACATCGATGCCATACATTGGAGAACTCTCCGAGCAATATCCAAACCCTCAACTGGTCATTTCGACCCCCCCCGTGGGTGCCATGTGCGTCCAGAGGAAGTGACGACCAAAGTAGTCGAGTATGACAACAACAACAACAACGGTAGGTGTAGAGCGGGTTTTAGGTTTCTATTATCTCTCAGATTAATTACTTCCTTTCCGAAATGCCTGAATTATGACTGCCAATGATATTCACTTCCGAGGGATACCTGTAGTATCTACTAAGATATGACCACTATCATAGTATGATAGGTCATAACCAAGCTAGTCCGAACACTGGTATATGGAATAGTCGTTCTATCACATCTTGAGCTTTTCACTCGACACATTCCGAGTTCGTAGGATATCACTACAGTAGCTCGTTAGTCGTGATATTCTAGTATAGTATCCTACGATATCGGTTATCGGAAATACTATGCTTACAATAGTGAACTTACAAATAATAACGATTTTCATGCAAACTTGTAATGTGTCAACGCTTGATGGAAAATAAAATAACTTTTTTCAGCGAATTTCACCAATAGCATCATCTTCAACACTCAAGATTGAACACGAAAACTGCAATGTGGATTGCTAATAAAATATCGCAATGCCATTCGAGCTCGAATTCCCTATTGATCGTAAAGAACTATTGATGTCGCTTCGAGGGGTTAAGTTCAATAGTGTAAGCACAATATATCGATATAGAGCCTTGGAGCGCTACTATTGACGGCGGTAATGAATGCGGTTGGCACGTCCACACGTTTGCGGCATCGGCAACCGCGACCAACGAAGCCTTTCAAAGTGAAAAGCGGGCAATGTCAAAGTTGAACGGTATCGTTCGATCTTCGATGTTTCAGGCTTTCAATCGCGTGTCAAACGAATCGGTACATTATGGGGCGAGGATGTCCCACGCACGAATAAAACCCCGGTTAAAACCGTTTGCGATGCCCGGTCGCGTTTAGCACCGGGACAACGGGTTTACGCCGGCGATAGACAAATTCGTTGGGACTCGTGGGGGAACAGACTTTTCCCCACTGTAGGGGGGTCGGTACCTCCTAGTTTCACCCCTCGACCTGAGTGCCTTGCCATCTTGTCATGCTGTCACTTATCACCGCTCCGACCGACCGTCCACGATAGCTAAAACCCCAGACATCTGTTATTTATCTATCTTAGTTCGTTCGTTCCGCTGTTTTCTCTGGCATCACAATGAACACACACACACACATATATATTAGATATCATATCTGTTTCTTCATTAGGTCATAGGACCATGGCACGCTTTATTTGTAGCTCATTAGGATTCGCTGACGAGGATCGGGTTGCGCCCGTATAGCTCCCGCTTTACTCCACTTTCGCGCTTGCGTAATTCGCTTGCACCCGTTTAATTGCCGCTTTACGGCTTTACCGGTTTTCCGGTTTACCGCTTTACACGGTCGCGTAGCTCTCAACGAATTATACGAGGACCTCGCTCTTACTTGAGCACCGCTTTACCCAACCGCTTTTACGACCGCTTTTATACCCAGTTTACGGCTCTGGCCAGCAGCACCCCTTCTGCAGGAAAATTGGCTTATTGCACGACATATTTGAAGCGACCGGCGTTTTCCTCGCGAAAATCTACCCCAAATTGGCATTTTCATCATTGGAAATTGTCGATTTTACGAAAAGTTATTTTTTCGCTTGGGAACCCTATCATTGAGTTTGCAGATTCTGCAGTCTGCAATGGGTGTTGGGTGATTTTTTAACTCTTCGGCAGCGCTCGGCCTATGCACCATCATCGAGAACACCGTCGCCACCAACATTCATCACCACCGAGAATTACGGTAGTAGCACGATTTTTGTGAGCCTGCTAGCTTGTGGTTATTAGAATGTTCGGGCAACGCCCTATGCACGGTTGTGCTGTTACTTGGGTGGAAAAAGACCCCTTAGGCCGGAACATTTTAGTAAGTTTAGGTTAGGTTTTAGGGTTTACATCTCGGCATGGCCACTCACACCTTCGGGGTGAGGTGGTGTCATGGGGGAGCAGATTACCCCCCACTGTATGGGGGGGTCTGGTCCCTCCTAGTTTTACCCCTCGACCTGAGTGCCTTGCCATCTTGTCATGTTGTCACCTGTCACCGCTCCGACCGACCGTCTACGATAGCTAAAACCCCAGACATCTGGTATTTATCTATCTTAGTTCGTTCGTTCCGTTGTTTTCTCTGTCACAGTGAACACATATATATATACATATTATATATTATATATTATATATTATATATGTCATGGGGATACCAATTTCACCCCCACACGGGGGGTATTGGATCCTCTTCTATCACCCCTCGCCTTGAGGTGCCACGTCATCAGTCACCAGCTTGCAGTTCTCTCCGATAATATAACACCTAAGTTATTTCAGTATCTCATCTTAGTCTTCGTGCGTATCTGCGAGTGTCCGACTGTTTTTGGAGTCCAACCTGGATATATATTACATACATATTTCAGGTTCTCCATCAATATGTTTTGTTAGATATATGTCTGCTGTATATATCTAGCTAGTTGAGATAAACCCTGGGTTGAGGGTTACGAAATCAGAACGATAAAGTGTACTTGATAAAACCACAGATAACATAAATACCTAACGGGTGTTTCACGTCTACTGGTGACGGTCAATCAGCCTACTATAGGAAGTGACAGGTGACAGATTTGTGTGTCAGTGTGTCACATCCAGCACACCACCTAGGGTGGTGACTGGAGCTAGTTGTGAAACTAATAACAAACTCCCTACTCAACTTCAGGAGGAAACTGTAGCACAATTGGGGGCCCGTACTCTTGGTCAGGGCGGTCCCAGCTCACAGCAAAGTCTGCCAGATACAATTGCTAGTGCTAAAACCCTAAACACAGCTCAAATTTAAGAGCTCCTCTGCACATCTAGAAAGCCAATCACAAGCTAATTTCTAGGCAGGCACGGTGGAAGCAATCCTCCGCCACTGGAGGCGCCAGAAACTGGTCGGCCAGCTCGGAGCAGTGTGAGGGTGCAGTACAGTAGTCGCCGGCTGCCGATAACGCGCCTGTCTCCGCGGCGGTATAGCATCCGGCAACGCACCACCTACCGCGTCGCCCAGCATGCCATGGAAAGGTACAGGCGGTGCAGTTGCCGTAGTTGGGACTGCCGAGGCAGTCCATGCAGCACCACCGACCGCTGGAGCCGCGTGTGCATGTGCATTAGCACCACCGACACCGGACGCGGTGGGTGGCGCGGCGGTAGCACAAATGACAAAGAGCGCGCACACCAAGAAAGAAGTTAAGAAAGAGCGACCCAAACCAAGAATGCCCCTCCAACAACCATATCGTGGCGGCGCATGCTCAATCGGAGCGCCCTCGTCGTTGGAGCCACTCGATGCGTACGCCTCGGGCTCGTAGTCAGTGTCGCTCTCCGGCATCTTGACAGGGAAGAGCATGTTCATGTTCACGGACGGTTCGTCGGGCGCCTCCACCGTGAATCCTGTGCTCGCGATGAAGTCAGCGAACGCGCGGGTGACGGGCGGGCACACGGGGTTGGGCGGATCGGTCCACTCCTCGCCAGACTCAACCGACGCGGCGGGAGAGTGCTTGGCCGGCTCCGACACCACCGGCACGTCGGCGGTAAAGGTGTTGACGTTGAACGTAGAAGTCTCCGCGCTGCGCGCCAAGTCCGTGTGTCGCGATTCTGGCCATTGTCTCTGAATTGTGTGGGTTTTGCATTAGGGTTGAGCGTGGGTTGCGTTGTGGACGTGATTTGACGTATCGATAGTGCGTAGCTGTGTGCTGTTTGATGCGAGGAAAATTTTAAGTATGTTTCGACGTCCCGCGTCAGCGCAAATACGGCCGTGAATTCCTACGCGCTGCCTCACATGCGGAATAATATTATTTTGGAATAGAAAAGTGACAATCCTAGAATAGAAAATTAGAATTTTATTTTTAAAATGCTGACTGAAAATTTTATACCGTCCCTCGAAAAATTATTATAACATTGATGCCAAAGGGATATATGTATATCGGGAAATATTGGGGAAATGCGAAAAACGAGCAAAAGAAAAGCGCGAAAGCGCTTCCAGCGAAAGCCTGTGGTCTCTATGACCAATAAATACAAGTCGTGTGGGAATCCTTTTTTTCCAGCCAATAATCTGGCCGCGATGTAGTGAATATACCAAAGGTTTATATTCACTAAAATATTTGTTGGTGAAATTCAATTTTTATATTTTCCATTCGCATATCCGTGGTATGATGACGTGTCTAGCCTCCGTCACGTCGAACAAAACACAATCCGCTCACCTGTTCTCGCTCATCAGACCTTCACCTCAAGCTGCTGGACAGTAACTTACGGACCCGTAAGTCACTGTCCAGCAGCTTGATGTAGAGGTCTGAGCAATACACCGCAAGCATCGAAACTTTGCATACTTATTTTAAGGTGTGTTAGGAACAACATGTTTTTTGCGCGCGCGAGATCCGTGCATAATCTGGGATCTGGAACGCCGCGCAAGGGAGGGGGTCATTGGGCACGCATCGAGTGAACGGCTCGACATACGCACCGCATGAAAGCACAATGCATAGCATAAACGTACCACGCATATCATATTCGCATAACGAACACGTTTTGAGCATTTGACAGCGCGCTGTCAGCCCTAGCAAAAACGCGGATGTCAACCGCGTCCACGTTTCCGCTAGGGTTTCGTCCCTCATCTGCGCGCTCGCTTGCAAGCAAGTATGCGCTGCGGATGAGGGAACGGCTTACCAAAAAATTATCTCATATGTGTTATCTTTCAATATTAATTCGTACGGTCTGAATGGCCAACCACAATTCTCGCTAAGGGCCGGCGCGGTCATGTGGGTATGTTGAGCGGGATCTTAGGATTTTCGCGACTTCCAAAAGTAATGAAAGGGGCCATCATTCTTTGCGAAGCGAATACCCCCTGACCCAGTAGAAATATGTGATAATATTAGATAGAAAAATTTTACTTAGATGAACACGTAATCTTAAAAATCTTCGCCTGGCTGTACGGGGTCTCACTGCGAGAGAGAGCGTTCCGCGTTAAGTTGAAATTCCATAGTTCAAATGACATCTGTACATCGCAAAATGCTCAAAGCGACATCTGCTGTAAAATGGGACAGTGTCACTGCGAGCATCATACGTATGCCGTATGCGAGAGGTGAATCTGTCAAAAACCAAACCAAATCTTTTGCGTCTCAAAATGACATACCGTACAAAAAGGCAGTCATATGCTACCCAAGATGGCGTGCCCCACTTCGACTTTTTCGCGGGGACGCACGATTAAATGCAGATATTACTACATTTTCAGTTTACGGTTCAGATGAATGGGATTATAGTTCCGAATTTCGCCCGTCTAATGAATCACGTAATGTATCCAAGACGTGAATGATGTTGCGCCACATCGGCTATAGAGTTGGACGTTGGACCTTTCCAGGCTCGTGTGACCAGTAATAATCCCTAAAAGAGAATATTTAAGGGGGGCTAATGCGGCGGGCTCTCGTACTTAACACATCATGGGTTTTCGAGCGATTTCAGCCGTGAAAAATATTTTAATCGAACTGCCATATTCATCTGCGCTGGATTTCTCTTGCCATATCAGTTGTGTCGGGAAAACGGTAGTTCCCAAATATAAATTATATACAAAAACGTCATAAATAATTCAGAATACCCACGCGTGAATTTTATGAACCACTTTGGTGAGCCACTTTTGTGAGGCCACCTCACCAAAGTGGTTCACAAGTCCCGAGTGGGGGAAATTTTGGAAAATATCATTCTTGAAAGGCGGAAGAATTTTTGAGGCAGATCTGTATTCCAGAATTAAGAATTCAAATTTGTATTCTAGGATTGTCACTTTTCTATTCCAACCAAATTGCACACCCCCTCACATGCCAGCTTGGCCGCTCGGAACGGGGAAGGCCTGCGGTGTGGGAATTCATCAAGTGAACTTGAATTACATTCGGCTTGTGCAACCGGAAACTATTGCGCATGAACGCGCACACTGCCTAGCTAGCGCACTCGCTGCTGGTTGACTCCTGCGGTGTGAATTTAGAGCCAACACAGCTTCGAGTGGTTTCGGCGTTGTGCGTTCACAAGGAATAATGTCAATCTACAACGTTTCTAAGACACATTTCCTATTCGTAAACGGTCTTTGGTCTGTCGAGGATCTCCACGGTCGCGGAAGGTAACGTGCCCGTTTGTGAATGCGCAACGGAAAACATGATAAGCGCAGACGCGCTTTCTGCGTGGATTCACTTCGTGAGCGCGCGTTCCTATTCGCGTTTCCGGAGTTCGAATTCACATTCAGGCGGCGAAATGTAAAACAAGCAAACAAACAAGCAACAGCGCGGGCAATTCACAAGTGAAACAAGCGCGCGGGCACGACTGCGGCGTCTATAGCTCAGAGTGGCGTGCGGACACTCAGAGGATCCAAACCAGACTCTTACAAACTGCAAGTGACAAAGATTCCTGTAGATTCACAGTATATACAGCTATATATCATAGTTAATACCGAGCGTCTGCAAGGAAATATCACTGTATGGCAGAATGGTTTTGAAAGGTTCGGATGCCTTTGCGAAAGCAGAAGCTAGCTAAATACTCGAGCGAGTACAGTGGAAGTCTGTGAAGGGCATTGTCGTTTCGGATGCTCTGTGACTATTGGTTACTTGTGACAGTGGCGTTTGGCTTCTACAAGCGCTACCTTGCGTTCGCGTTGTCATGTCATGCGACGTCAGAAGCTCGTCAGGTGTTGTCACAACGCGAAGCAGATTTGCGACGTCATGTTTGTCGCTCTGCGATGCTCGAGCGGCTCGAAGTGGTCGCGCGTCGCGGCGATGCTGATGTAGATTTGTGGTGATCGTCGTCACGGTATAAATGCGACGTGAGTCTCGGACGACTGATTGCGAACTGTTTTGGCGATCTGCAAACTTGAATGTAAGCTGGAGAGGCGCATAGCTGACGGGTGACAGTGACGTGGCTGTGGTCGCGATGTGAGCGGGGTTCTCCTTCGGGCGTCAGCGCCCCCCTGTACGGTGATCTCATGGTGTCGGTCGTCAGGGCAGCGTAACAGCATGTCTGCGGGTTAATGTGTCGGGTTGTCGGGGATCGGGGACTTGTGGGCACCGGTGCCTCCCAGTGACCCCCTCTTGGGTCGTGTTCGGAGTTGTGACACGTGAACTCCGTGATGGCGTACACCATGGCCTCACCGTCCTCCTCGCAGAAAGAACACGTGGAAAGGTCGGCGAAGATGTCCGGCTTGCCGCCCGCGAGCGTGCAAAGGGCGTCGAACTCCTCAGCGTCGTCGTTGTCGATGGCGTGCTGGAACTTGGCCGCCAATACCGAATTCTCGGCCTCCTCAGCGAACGCGTGAGCCGAAAGCCCGTTCCTGCCCCCGTTCGGGCAGTCGCGGTGCCAATGCCGCGCCTTCCCCTTCGCGCACACCTGGTTTTGGCAGTAGGGGATGGTCGCACCGGTGTCGCGATGGAAGGCTACCTTCTTGGAGACCGATTGCGACCAATTACCGCCTTTGGGGAGGGGCTCGGCCGCAAACCTGTTCTTCATGCGTCGGTCCTGCTTGTCCGCGCGGGGAGTATACCCGCGCGGGGACGGCTCGGACCGGTCGGCGGCGACAAATGCGGCCAAATGTCTCTTCAAGTCCAAGACCATGGTGCGTAAGTCGGCGAGTTCACCCGGACCATCGGAGTCGCCGTCGCTCCTCTCCATGAAATGCGTCCCATGTGAATACCTGTGGGCAGACGCAGTGGCGGTCCCCGCCTTCACGTGCGCGGCGTAGCATTCACGCACCCACTGCTGGATGGTGAGAAGGTCATGGACGGCTCGTTGATCGTGAAGAAGTAGACGGGACACCACCGACTGGTAGAAGATGGTGTCCAGCGCCTTGATGAAGAGGGCCATGCCGTCTTCGTCCAGGAGTGTGGCCCTCGTCCTCGCAGCCTTCAGCGCGGCGTTAAAGTCCCCGATCGCGTCATGTGGGTCCACGCCCGCGGAAATGCGCACACCCAACATGTCCGCTTGCCCCTGAAAGGGATCACCCGTCGGGAGCATGCGGCGGGCGAACTCAAGCAGCACACGCTTACCATCGGTCGGGAAGCTGGAGTGCGAGGAGTCCATCCAATCTGCCACGGGTGACATGGGGTCAACCATCAGCTCGAGCGTGGAGAACAACAAGTCGTTGGCCTCCACGCGGATGGGCAGGGTAGCATTGTCCAGCAGGAAAAGGGGTGCACAGCCAATGTCCTCCGTGACAAATGCCGTCTGCAACGCAGAAACCATCCTGGTGAATAGCGCCGACGCGTGACACTCAGTCCCCGGGGAAAATCTCCCGTTCTTGTCCTCGAACAACTTCTGACGAACGGACTTGGACACTTTCATGTCGAAGTGCTCCCTCTGAAGGGTATGCACCGAAGCCAGGAACGTAGCCCCTGCCGAATTGGCAGCCGGTTGTGCTGCCGACGGTGTTGCCGGAGTGTCATGGGATTAGAGACTTTCCCCGCCATAAGGCGGGGGTCTCTGTCTCCTGTTGTCCCCCCTTGGAGAGAGTTGTGCAGCATGTGTCACTGTCTGTGACCTGCACTCCAACCTGTTACCGATAGCTAAAAACCTAGGCATCTGTTTTTTTATCTATCTTAGCTTTCCGATCGTTTCGTGTCTCCACCTTGCGCCCTGTGATATATATTTCCCTTATATATATATCCCACCGCCTGAGATTGCAGTTCTCATCAGGTTATAATCCCTTACCACTTCTGTGGTGGCATTTTACTTTAGGAGGCTAATTTCCGTCTCGTCGAACGCACCGACTACCGAGAAGTCTCGCCGAACTATACCGGCTACCACTACCGCAAGTCTCGCTGAACTACACCAGCTACCGCCACCGATTTTATCATCGTGTACAGTAATCACTCACCTTTAAGGAAACTCGACGTTAAGGAAACAGCCAGCGTTTCGAGGGGGGGGAGGGGGGTACTACCCAACTCGAAGAGAAAAGCTGGCTGGATTTTCCGACTTATGAGATGGCCTGAAATAAGGAAAATGACCGCTGGCTGCCTAGCTGGAGAGGCATTTCTTAAACTAAGAAAACTTTGCCGGGAAATTGACAAATATGGTATATTTGATGGGTTTTCATGATTTTTTGCACAAAACTTGTCTTAAAGGTTTAAGTTCCTGATAGTCTGTTTCAGAGATAATGTCGTCATCTAAATCTTGCTTTAATTTCTTTAAGCTGCGCACGGCTCTCAGGGTCCATTTTCTCGGAAATTGGACACCTTAATAAAACGGGCTGGCTCGGGAAGGTGTCCACGTGGATGGTTATGGAATTCGCTGGCTGGCTCACGAGATCGCGGTCCACTATCCATAGCGTTCTCATAGGCCGCTGGCGCTGGCGGGGGGGTACCCAACTCGATGAGAAAAGCTGGCTGACCTGGATTTTTCTGTTTTCTTACAGGTGGGTGATTACTGTAGCACACCGCAGTCTCGTCGAACTCCACCGATTACTACCCCATCGACACTTCTAACGATACGTCGCTAACCGCTCCGGCATGACTACCGAGATGCCGCTATACCAACACCTTTGACCTTCTGGCCAGCAGCGCTTCTTCTGCAGCGATATTGGCTTACCGCACGACTATTTTGACCTGACCGACGTTTTCCTCGCGAAAATCCACCTCAATTTGACTTTTCCATCACTTGATTTAGTTAATTTTGCGAAAATTTATCTTTTGCCACTCGAACCCAAACTTTTACCTCGCAGATTTTGCAGCCGCAGCTGCATGTCTACTTTGCGCCAGCGTACGCGCATGTACGCGCATGGGCGCGCTGGGAGCTGCGCTTCAACTACTTCGACAACGACAATTTACCGCTGGTTACGACCTGGTGGTGTCTGGTGGTGCTGGTATACCAAGCACCATACTGACCGACAATTACACCGGAATCGGGAACGAGAGCTCTGTCTGCGACGGCCTCGACTCTCCACATTTTTCAACACTTACACCGACATCTTGTGCGCCCACTTGTCGCCATCTGGTGGTGCTTGGTGGTGCCACCACACTATCCCCACCTTGCACTGACGCTGGTTTATCCTTGGGATTGAAGAATTTCCGGTTGTCTCGCCGCATTTTTCACACTCGCCCCCCTTGCGTCGACCCACTTGCTCTGGTGGTGCCCGGCCGTTTTTGGCTTTGGCATCGCACAGGCATTGATTGACTGTTGACTCCTTGGCGCTCGACACCGTTCACCATCGAGAATGACGCCGCCACCGTTTGAAGCCTGCTTGAAGCAGCCTACCCCGCGGGAGTAGAGATCCCCGCGGCACACGCATGGGCACAATAAGCCCCTAGAGCACGCATCTTGAGGCCAGCGCCGGCGGAGCCACACTAGTTGGGTTGAAAAAGATCCCTTAGGGTTTCAATTGTTGCATTTGCTTTTGGGATTTAGCCCCACGACCGCTGTAGATGGCCGGCAGGCCTAGGATTCAGTAACACTTTGCTCTTGCACTCCTCTCCTTCGGGAGGAGGTGGTGTCATGGGATTAGAGACTTTCCCCACCATAAGGCGGGGGTCTCTGTCTCCTGTTGTCCCCCCTTGGAGAGAGTTGTGCAGCATGTGTCACTGTCTGTGACCTGCACTCCAGCCTGTCACCGATAGCTAACAACCTAGGCATCTGTTTTTTTATCTATCTTAGCTTTCCGATCGTTTCGTGCCTCCACCTTGCGCCCTGTGATATATATTTCCCTTATATATATATATCCCACCGCTTGAGATTGCAGTTCTCATCAGAGTGTGGGCATGTCTCGCAGCTACTGAATCAAAAATGGTGGACAATGTACGTCGGCGATGCGCCATGCTAACGGTGGCTCGAGTGGAAGCAACCATGATGAAAAGAACTGAAGGGGCGGAGTGAGGCAAAGAAAACGTGAGGCGAACGTGGTAGTCGCGGGCGGCCAAGAAACGTGCGGGTCGTCGATACAACAGCCGCGAGAGATCAAATAATTCCGGAAGGTCGTGTGGAGAAGGCGGCCAATACGCAACGGTGTGGGATCCAACCAGAAAACGTAAACCAGTACCAACGTTAAATTCCGTAAGGAAAATCGTCCCTGTAGCGCTCCGGCGTGCCGTAAATCAACTCATCAACCTTAGGCCATACCCGCGACTGCCGGTGCCCTCACGCGCGGAGCGCCTCACTCCATCCCAAGCGTCCGAGTTTAGCCAATCATGTTGGCAGTGTCACAGTGGCTAAATAAAGCGTAAGTGGGGCCAAACCTGTTAGATATATAAGTCTGCTGTATATATCTAGCTAGTTGAGATAAACCCTGAGGGATACGAAATCAGAACGATAAAGTGTAACCCTGAGGGATACGAAATCAGAACGATAAAGTGTACTCGGATAAAACCAGAGATAACACAAATAATACCTAACGGGTGTTTCACGTCGTCTACTGGTGACGGTCACTCAGCCTACTATAGGAAGTGACAGGTGACAGATTTGTGTGTTAGTGTGTCACATCCAGCATGTTTTGCTGGACTTTAGGTTCAGGGTTATTATTATGGGCTCTGATAGCCCCTAGCCTGACCCGTCTCTGATCGGAACCGTGACTCCGCTAGTAGCTAGGATGACAGTACAGTAGTACTGTACTGTCAGTCATTACTTCGTATTATCCGGGTTTCCGAGATGCATGATAAAAGCACTCGGCCGGACTGATTATGGGAGCTTAGCCAGTTTGTTTTATCCCGAGCGGAACACCTGTTCTCGCAGGTTATGCGCGTCACCACTTCCCTAGTAATTCTGATGGCACAGCGCCGAGCTGTTGCCATGATTGGCTAAGTTTTGACACAGAGATGGGGTGGGCGCCCCCTTAGACAGTAGCTTTCTCTCCGCAGTATGGCCTACTTTTGACGTGGAGATCAGTTTTTTCGGCATTTATTCGGCAGAGTATCGTCGCTGAGTATGGTTATATTTTACGTTCCGTTTGATCAGCGGGCAGGACACTCCGCGTTTTGTGGGTCGCTCCCACGATTAGCCACTCGGCTCATGACCTGTTTGATTGTGCTATTGCTTGCTGAGGCTCCTGCAGGAAATGGCCGCTGCGAGATTGTCCATTGCTGTCGCACCGCTAGCCCACAATCCCATCTCACCGTCATTTTAAAAATGGACACAACGCCAAGACCACGTACACGCGCTAGGGCGCGTAAATTAGTGACTATTTTCGATGATGTTGGGGCATTGAATTCGGCTACCCCCACGACGCCGCATTTGGCTTCGGCTGACGAATCGGCTGCGGCTGCAACGCTCGTTCAGCGGTTACGGAAGGACTCATTCGATGTGCAGTGCGCAAAGACAGCAGCCACTAAAGTTCTGGGAGACAAAGCAGCAAAATTTCATGGCAATGAATCGTCGGCTTCGGACATTTTTTCGCAGCTGGTTTCCGAGATTCAGCAGCTTTTCACGCTGCAGTCGCAGGCACTTGCACCCCTGTTTGAGCTGTCTGCTGCCAATGTCCCTGTCATGACTGCTGCAAATGAGCTGTTGTATTCTGTGCTGTTGCTGCTGACTGCGCCAGGGTCTCCTGCCCGTAATTGGGTGGAGGCTTCTGGGGCCGATGTTCCTGCTGACGGCAAACGTGCCACCCTCGAGGTGGTGCGTATGCTCGCTGATGATTCGACTCCGTTCGAGTCTCTGACTGAGCTGCTTGACGTGAGAATTTCAGATGAAAGTGACCCTGACTCTGGCATTCGTCTTTTTAACAGTTGTCTTCGGGATGCGCAGCGTCTGCAGACGCTGCCCGAAGACGCTGTTAAAAGGCAATTCCTCTCTGCCCTGTCTGGACCGGCTTACGCCACGCTGGTTGACTCGTTTGCTCGAGCTGACCAGCGTGCGGCTGTGAGTCTGCTCACCCTGCAGGCGCGCGTGCGCGAGCAGTACCGCTGCGGGCGGCTCTCGGGCAAGCGCACTGCGGGGCGCCCCATGTCCGTAGCATCTTGCACCACTGACACTGGCCTGGCTTCGGCCATCGAGCGGCTCAGTTCTCAGTTGGTCAAGTTGCAGCGGGATGTGGATTCCCTTAAGAAGGGTGGCTCCAAGCCACCTCATGGGAAGCACACTCCGCGCGGCTTCCACCGACCTGGAGTGCAGCCGCTTGCTCATTCCGCCTCTTCGGAGGTGGCTTTTGACAAGCGGTCTGGCACCTTTGTCCCAACGTGCAGGCACGAGAAGTGCCGCGCCGTTGGGTCGAAGCATTGGCTGAGTGAGTGTCCTCACAAGGACACTCACCCGATGTCCATTTCGGCGTCCTACTGCCAAGCCGTCGAGTCTTATGACTCCGACGTGCTTGCCCTTCGTTTTCAGCGGTACTATGACGCTGGGGATGAGGGGTCCATGGAGCACTTGTGTGCTCTCGTGGGGCAACCTGAAATCTGTGAGCTGTCTGCGCATTCCTTTGCTCCAGAGCCTACGGCTCTGCAGCAGTTCAAGGATGCTGCTGCCTCTGCTGAGTCTGCACCTGATGAGCACCTTTCCATTGGCCGTGTTGCATTTGCTGAGGTCAGCGGTCCGCTTGCTGGTGGTGTCGCTGAGCCGACCGCCAGCAAGCAACTGCTGCCGAAGGCCTCTGCACCCGTGCATGGTAAGCCGATTGACTTGCACGGGGTCAGCAGTGCCGCCTTCGTGCCGCCGTCTGCCTCTCTGGCTCTCGGCCCGGTGGCTTCTGCTGACAATTCATTCAAAACATTCAACACTGTCCACCCTGACTGGCTTGACATTGACCCTGAGCCTGTTGAAGTGTGTGATTCCGATGACGATGAAGTCTGCCTGACTGAAGTTGAAGGGGGTGCACCGCCGGCGGCTGCGGCATTTCGGCGGTTCGGAGTTCCCAGAGGCTCCAGGCCATTTGGCATCGGCGAATTTGCTCTCACTCTTTTCATGGTGGCTACATTTGTGTTCAGTGCTACGGCGATGCCGACACTCGTGGTCGGCGGTGGTGTCAGGGGCCTGGTTGAGCCCGGAGCCACCTACGGCTACGATGCGGTTCGTCCCGGTGGTGCATTACTGGATTCCTTTTGCCCGTCCGTGATTACTACTGGTTCGTCAATGCCGCCGCGGGATGTGGAACCGTTCTTTTCTCAATCGACCTCAGCGGCTCTGCAGTTTGAAGGTCTTGCCACTCCACTCCGGGATCCGCCTGACCCACTTGGGTCTGGTGGTGTCAACACTTATGATGTTTCATCTCAACTTACTTCGGATGCTTTCCTGCCTTGGAATCCGTCTGCTGAACTCGGCTCTGCCGACCAGCTTTGCAGTGGCTAGAGTCTGCTAATTTCAAATCCTGGTGGTGTGATTAGCCTTAGCCGCAGTGGTGGGTTGTGCCGGGACAAGTCCCCGGGCACCCAGCTAGAAGTATATCTGTTTCCAGTGAATGCTGTTTGTTATCTGTTTACTTAGCTCCGCTTGCCTAGCCCTATTAGCTACAGTCACAGCTCCGGGTGGTGTGCTGGACTTTAGGTTCAGGGTTATTATTATGGGCTCTGATAGCCCCTAGCCTGACCCGTCTCTGATCGGAACCGTGACTCCGCTAGTAGCTAGGATGACAGTACAGTAGTACTGTACTGTCAGTCATTACTTCGTATTATCCGGGTTTCCGAGATGCATGATAAAAGCACTCGGCCGGACTGATTATGGGAGCTTAGCCAGTTTGTTTTATCCCGAGCGGAACACCTGTTCTCGCATGTTTCTTCATTAGGGACCCGCTACCACAACGCGTCTCACTTTGCCAAGGCCCTCCGTAGAGCTGAAAGACATCTTCGTCACCGGCGAAGGTACTCTGGGTTTGCCGATGCCGAGGACGGGGCCCAAACGAAGCAAACGTTCTCGGCCGCAAACCCCACGGGGTCCCTCAACAACGATTGGGGAACAAGTCCCGAGGGCCCGATAATTTTGGATATGTTGGTCATTTTGGTCATTCGTCGTCGGGACCGAACGGAAGCGAAGATGCAAGCGGTATAAAGGTGAACGAAGGTCACACCGAACCGTTGTTATCGTAGACGACGAGCTTTCTTGAACGAAATAACAAATGGCCGCGTGTTTCTAGCGGGACTTTTCGGTTTTTGCGGAAGGTCCAAGGTCCGCCCCTCCCCTCCCACCATATGTGGGCACCAAGGTCCAAGCCCCCCTCCCCACCAGTGTTAAGGAATCCACTTAAGTATGGGGATTTTTCGGAGACGCCGCGAAGTCCCAAGTCCCCCCTCCCCCCCACACACACACACACCTTCTCCTCGTAGGCGACAAGCGGGTCACCTTCGATGCTTCGAAGGTCGAAAAAAGGCGAAAAACCGGGCGGGGGCGGGGGGCGGGGGTCTCGGTCTAGAAATACTAATACTGTACCTGTACGGCTAGATGTCACTTCAGCTCGTCGACTACCGTCCCGTGACTATAAATGAAAATGTCAGCTAACGTCTCACGTCAGAATCGATCTAAGTGGCGAGATTCGCGCATTGGATTTGGGTTTTCGACCTTTGAGCTCCACCGCGCAGATCCGGTGGATGACTCGTCCATCGTTCATAGGACGATGAGAGCATGTTGGATCGGAGCAGGCTTGAGGCTGAGACTCGTGTTCATGCTCGTGTTGTTGGGTTTCAAAAATATATTCGAAATGATTTTCGAACGTTTCGTAGCACGTCTATCATCGTATCGGTATGTCTCAGAATCAAGAATGTAGGGCTTGCTGGTCGAACGGAACGGCGCGCAGTTAGAGCTTGCCGTAGACCTGTTGCTCTTCTGCACGCATTGTTGATTGTATATCATCATGCATGATCTGCCTGCACCAGTTTGGCGTGTTGAATTGATGGCATACCCAGGATCTTACTAATGTCACCAATGCGGGTCATAACACGTGACGTACACAGGACACCAGAACTGCTAAAGTGAAACTTACTTTCGTTTATCCTTCCACGTTATCTTGTTTAGTGCTCCGCCCTTTAGTTGAGCATAATGAGTGCATCAATAGCAAAAGCTCCCGCAGCATCAATTTTCCAGAGGTCAGCTGAAGTGACCTCCAACTCTTGCGGTGAGAAAGCTGCATTAATCTCGCCTCTTTAATGTTGACGAGGGGTCGTATCCCAAGTTTTCACTTGCTCTTCGGCTAGTTCTCCTGAGAATCAGAAGTCTTCTGTCGGTGATTCTTCTGTTTGTATACTTTGGCTTTCAGTCCGTCGCTATGGCCACGCCGCGCTTCGGACCGCGCAAAGGAGGTGCGCTCGAAGTTTCGACACTGTGCCCTTCGCACCCGTAACGTCCATCATAATTCTTTCGTGGTCTGAGTTCAGAAAAGCGCCTCGTCTGTTCCTTTCTCGCGACGATTGATACGCCACAATAATCGAATTGGAAAACGTTCAGCGTGCTCCAGGTAGCGCTTAAGACGTTAATATATCTAAATAAGATCCGATAATTGCATCTTGCACGCCGTCAATCTCGATTCGGTTGCGCGCCAGTAACTCAACAGTTCCACGCTGTTTTCGTTGGTTCTCCCGACTATCGTAGTCTCCTGCTGCGTGCGCTAGCGGGGTGTCACTTCGCTTTCCCCGTGCCTGCGAGAGTCGGATGTTCCCACGCTCTCCTCGCGCTTGCGATAGGGGTTCTGCACCATGCGCCTCGATGGCGCCTATGTTTCACGGACGCATGCCGAAGGCCGCTGCGACCTGCAGTGACTTCACTTGCCTCTGAAGCGCGCACTCGTCTGTTACCCCTCGCGGAACGTGCTTTTCATACAGTCGCGCTCACGCGCGAGTCGATGCTGTGCTTGCGTTGCAGGTGGGCCACGAGCAAACAGCCGAGCCCCCAGCGTATTCAGGCTTGCAGCAAAGCGGAGCTCAGTGCCTGGCGGGCGAAGACGCTCACCCACATTTCAACAGCGCGCAAGCTGCCTACCTTTTCCCGGGGACGCGTGTCAGTGTCCTGTCATATGCCAGCCGATTCCGACAGTACGTGCCAAACCCCCAACTGACCTCCATTCCCCGTCTCCGACCTGCAACTCAGAATCCGTGCTGTTTTTTCAGAGGAATCATCCTACGTTCCTGCTTTGCTTATTCCCCTTTCAGCCTCCCCCCCGCGCGCACAGCGCTCCCCTCGACGTGCAACCTCAGCCCCCCTTCCGGGGTTCAGGTTGCACTGCAACACTGCCCACTTCCTGGACCTGCATGCGCGCCCAAGAGTTCTTCCTTGACTTTCTCTTGAATCTCGTTTTGGTTCGCCTCTCCTTCATCTTTCCCCCTTTGTGTTTTCTCGGAGTTCAGTACATTATCCTTGCAGTTAGTGTCTGCCCTGCAGCGCTGGCTCAAGTTGTGTCTCGTGCGATGTGCGACGCGGACGCGTGCTGGCGCCCGCCGTGCACTCTCCTTGTCCTCCGACAGCATGCGAGGCTGCGGGGTGCAGAAAACTCCGGGTGGCTGGAAATCACTCGTGACCTGAAGAGCCAGCTCAGCAATATTGATGGCATTTGGCACAAGGTGACCTCCTTCCTCCACTTCGGGGTGCTCATGCGAGCTTGCCGAGCTTGCCTGAATTCCAACGTCGTCACGGGCACTCCCAAACCCATCACTTGGAGACACCAAAAAACCGGAGCCCCCCAAACCAGGCCACCCTTTGGAGCCCCCCTAGTCCACCCTTTGGGGCCCCCCCAGGCCGCCCTTTGGGGGCCCCCTAGGCCACCCTTTTGGGATCACCCCAGGCCACCCTTTGGAGCCCCCTAGTCCACCCTTTGGAACACCCCCAGGCCACCCCTTGGAGCACCTTCAGGCCACCCTTTACAACCCCCAGACCACCCCTTGGAGCACCCCAAGGCCGCCCTTTGGAGCCCCCAAGCCACCCCTTGGAGCCCCCCATGCCACCCCTTGGAACCGCCAAAGTCCCTTTTTGGAGTCACACTGCCGAACGTCCCCTTTAAGACACATCAGCCGCCTGGCTTTGCGTCACTTCTTCTGGCAGCCTCATGTCTGCCTCGCAGCCCTACTCCGTTCTCCTAGGCGGTCTCAAGTCGGCCAGAAAGTGACCTGGGGCTGACGAAAGGGGAGGGCGCTCTGTGGGGCGGCGGTGGTTGGGGTTGCTGCGAGCAGCTGGTGCCAATGGCGGTGCTTTTCTTCTGCATGTCGTTCATCAATACTCTGCTTGACAGCACTAAGGATGCGCTTGTGATCACCATGTCGGGAGGGGGCGCGGAGTCTTTGCCGTTCTTGCTTCCCTACGGGGTACCCTCCCTCCCCTCCTCGCATCGGCTTCCGCTGGGCTTCCCTCTGCGAGCCTTCCGTCGGCAAGGCGCCTTTCACCTCACCTGCGAAGCTCTGCACGCTTGCTCCTTGGCCCTTGAGCCCCCGCCCCCGCCTTGCAGCGGCGGCAGCGTGCGTCAGGCAGTTGCGGCTGGTGCTTGCGCGCCCATGCATTCCCCCCCCCCCTTCAGCTTTAGGTTGTTTAATTGGGACTGGGAGTTGCCCTGATGCGCCGCCAGGTACTCCCGACGTCCCTCATGTTTGTGGTGTGTTCCTTGTCGAAATATATTGATTTATTGAATGAATGCGTGAGCTTCATTCTCGCATTGACCCCCATGTGACCCTCCCCTCCCCTCCCCCTCCCCAAGACCCCTCCAACCCCCTCACACCCATGCTAGCTGTGATGATTGATGGTGGTTGCAGGTACTTCCGACGTCGCTCATGTTTGTGGTGCTCTTTACGATCATGGCCAACCGGTTCTCCCGAGCCACCATCTTCAACATCGTGCTCGGCAGCTTCATCACATTCTTCGCTGTCTTCATGGGATTCCTCTTCCCCATGCACGAGACCCTTCACCAGTTCGCCTTCGCCTCTTACCTCGCCAACACCCTGCCCAGCTCCCTCTTCGGGCTCGTCAGCATGGTACCACCTCCTGACTCCGATCCCTTCTCCCTCCCTCACGCCAGATTGGCGCCTCCGACTTTATGATAATCAATAAAGCTCGCGCTGCGTTCCGGCTCCCACTGGCGCGTGCGCTGCCCTGCCTCGATCCCTCTTCAGCCTTCCTCGGTTCGAATCGATTCCCAAGCCCCGCCGTCGCCTTTCCCTGGTCGCCTGCCTTCTTCCTCTCCCCTTTCGCACCCCCTTCACATTCCCTGGGAATGCCAGGCTGATCCATCCCCCTTCCCCCCAAGAGCTTGTGGGCCATCCCCCTTCCCCCAAGAGCTTGTGGGCCACCCCCTTCCCCCAGGCTTGTGGGCCATCCCCTTCCCCCAAGGCTTGTGGGCCATCCCCCTTCCCCCAAGAGCTTGTGGGCCATCCCCCTTCCCCCAAGAGCTTGTGGGCCATTCCCCCAAGGCTTCCCCCTTCCCCCAAGGCTTGTGGGCCACCCTTCCCCAAGGCTTGTGGGCCACCCTTCCCCGAGCTTGTGGGCCATCCCCTTCCCCCAAGCGGCCACCCCCTTCCCCAAGAGCTTGTGGGCCATCCCCCTTCCCCCCAAGAGCTTGTGGGCCATACGCACCGTCGAGCGCGCATGGGGTGGCCAGTGCGATCAGAAAGCGAACGCAGTGCTCAGGGCCCTCAAGATCCCATTGGATGGCGGCGAGGGCGCTGGCGACCACCTTTGTGTCCATATGTGGGTGCTCATGGCCGCAGGGGGGCTCATTTTGGGCAGTGTGCCACTTGCAGAGAGTAGCCTGATGTGTGTTGCTTGCGTTATGGTCGGTGATGGCTGATGGGTTCCGTGCGCTCGTGGCTCGGGTCGTGCGATTCTGTCACCGCTCCAGTTAGGGTTTATTTGTCAACCCTAAGCCCTGCTGATTTCTAAAGTCACCCCTTAGCGTTATCAATTCCTAAGAGCAACCCTAAGGCTGCCAACTCCTCTGCGATTGGCACATGGGTGGCCAGCATTTGAGCCAGGACGGCCTCCTGACCCTTTGGTCGCCAGCCAGCTTTTGAGCCAGGACGGCCTCCTGACCCTTTGGTCGCGAGGCCACGCACGTAGCTGAGCACGTGCTTCACCTCGGCGCTCGTCTCCCCATGCCGCCTGCTGCTGGTCTTCGGCCCTCCATGTCCCGCCACTTTCGGCGCCGCCTCAACGTTGGTCTTAGGGGCACGTCGTTCGATGCTGACTCACATGTGAGGCGTCCGTAGAGGAGCCCTTCTCTGGGGCAGGTGCCACCCCGGAAGGGCACGTGGGGGGGTTGTTCTGGAAGACCTCTGGGGTTGTTTGGTTCCCTCTCTAGGCGTGTGGGCTGTTCTTTCTTGAGAGGCATGGAGCATGGAAGGGGGGAGGGGGAGGGGAGTGCAGGTGCGATCATGGACATTTACGCTATTCTACGTGGTGGCGGAGCTGTGGGGCGACGTGGTGCTGTCCCTCCTGTTCTGGGGGCTGGCCAACGAGACCACCAGCGTGAAGGACGCCGCCGTGCTGTACCCGCTTTTCGGCGTTGGGGCGAACGTGGCACAGACGTGTGCGGGCCAGATGCTGAAACTCCTCAACACCTATCCCGGCGCCGACACGGGTTACGTCTTCCAAATCAACGTGCTGATGGCGACCTGCATCAGCCTAGGTATGATAGAACGTAGCGCCAGGCCCACCTGACGGCCCTCCTTGCAGGCCGCAGCCGCGCTCGCCTTCTGCGCGCTCGCTGTGTGCAGGCGCAGAGCGCACGCACTTGCAGCTGCAGAGACAGGCTGGGTCCCGGCTCGAGTGTGCCTCATGTGGCCCTTGGGGCGACTTTGGCGCTTAGATCGGAGGATGGTAATCCATGCCGAGGGTGCGGCGGGGCCGTCGTGAACAGGGCTAATGATCGTGTTGGTGCACCACTTTATCTATTCCTGGTCCCGGAAGAAGGTGGTGCCCCGCGCGCCGCCTGCTTGATGCACCCGCACCTTGTGTCTTGCGCACTGCTGCCGTGGACTGTCACATGCTCTCCCGATGACTCCGCCCAGAGGCACCCACAGCGCGGTTTGCGCTGAAAGGTAGCACCGGGTGCGACGTGAGAGATGAGCGCCCGTCAGTTTCCAGGCACACAGACCTCCTTGCGACCGAGTTGCGGGCGGCTGCTGGAGAAGGGGAGGGTGGGCATGCCTGCGCTGCACCCGTGGGTCAACACGCGCACGTGCCTGACGCTGACGGGGGGACTCGGCGGAGTTGACCGTGGAAAGGCGGGCGGCTGCTGGGGCTCGGCGGCAGGAAGGGGCGGCACTGGAGCGCAAAAGCACGGAGAAGGAGAAGGAGCAGGTGAACACCTCGTTCCTGGAGGCGGTGAAGTACCTGGCATCCTCGGCGTCCATCCGAGCGCTCGCCGTGATGGCCGTGGCGCAAGGCGTGTCCCAGAACATCCTGGAGGTGATCTTCAAAGGGCACCTGCGGGTGCTCTGCCCGACCACCGGGGCCTACAGGTTGCTTCCCATGCGAAAACCGTCTCCAATTGCACGGTCTCTGGCCAAGCTGTTTCCCCTGCTCCAGCAGCACCTATCCCCGGAATCCGGGTCGACCCAGAGCCCTCACGACGGGGGCTAGAATGCGGGCGCCAAGGGGAGGGGGGAGGTTATTTGTGCACGCGGGAGTCCATGGGGGGTAAATGCCGTTCTGGTCCTCTGCGTGCGGGAGCCAATGGGGGAGTGCTTGGTCACGGCTGCATGGAGATTGAGGCGATGCTGCTTTGCGTTGGGGATGCCGGCAGCTCCTTCCTGGGGGATGTGGCGACGGTGACCGGGATCGCCACCATGCTCATGATGTTCGTCTCTCCCCTCATCTTCATGCGCCTGGGGTGGTCTCGCGCCGCCAACACTACTCCGCTCTTCCTTATTTATGGTGCGCTGCTCGCACCCCTTGCCCCTCCCCCCCCCACACAGACACAGCGGTGCAGTTGACTTGGCAAGGCGCAAGGTTGGTTTTGGGGGACCGCGGAATGACTATGATGTGGTGGTGACTCGTCACAGAGGCTTGAGAGCTCAGGCTCCCCTCAGGCCGCTCGGAGGATGCGTACAGGCCGGCTTTGGCGCAGTGATAGCCACAGTGGGTCGCGAATCCTAGGAATTCCCGATGCATTCTAATAGCCTGGGTACCGGCAAGGTCAGCTTCTCGACCACCAACGTGTGATGTAGCTTAGCTGCCTATAGTTTTGAGACAGGTCGCGTCAGAGGTGCCGAGGTGACATCTGGATGCGACCATCCCTGGAATAGGTGGGCATCCGTTCCAGAGCGTCCGATGTTAAATCCTGCGGCTGTTAAAGGCTAATGCCTGAGATCAGGATGCGCAGCATAGCTCTAAGGCGTACGGCCAGCTGGAGCGCCCTGCTGGCATTCCGGGCCGGGTTCTGACACACCTCTGGGAAGCACCACCGAGAGGAGGGAAATCCTTGCTGGGTGTTGAATGGAGCGCGCGGCTGGTTGGATTAGGATCTTCTGTGTTATTTACCCTGCAAGCAGCGTGCGGCAACTCCGCTCGAGGCATCTCTCTCTCCACCTTAAACACTCCTTGGAGGCATGGGCGATGCTCTCATCTCCTCTGAACGTGGCCAAAATCACCGGTTTCCCCGGTCATGCGGGCTGATGCAGCGGAGTGGGGTGGATGGCACGCAGGTGGCACCACGTTCTTCACCGGCTGCATCATCAACTATTACGCCTTGGGAGCCCAGAATCCAACGGTTGGGGCTCCTGCTTTCTCCACAAAGCCATGCGCGGCTTGCTGTCATACGGCGCTCTCACATCTGCTGAGGCCGCAGCATTGTCTTTATTCCTATGCGGTGGCCAACTCAGTGCAATGCACGGCATCAGTTGTTATGACCGCTGCCGGGCGTAGATTTTGCTATGACCGCTGCCGGGCGTAGATTTTGCTATGACCGCTGCCGGGCGTAGATTTTGCTATGACCGCTGCCGGGCGTAGATTTTGCTATGACCGATACCGGGCGTAGATTTTGTGACCCCTACGCATGCATCTGTATCATTCCCCTGTGTAAACAGGGTTTTAGGGTTTGACACCCTGCTGTCCCCCCATGTAAGAGACCCCCATGGAAGTCATGGAAGCTTCCTCCGATGAACACTTGCGCTGCCTCCTTTGCTTTCGGATACGATTGATTGATTGATCGACGGCGCACTGAGCGAGGGGCGTGATGGTCGCCACTTTCCTCCGCCATACTGCTGTCGGTCTTGGTCCAGTGTTCGGGATCGATCTGGTGATCACGGAAAAACCGCGGGCATAAAGATAGCATGCTAATGAAACATAAACGGGGGACCCTGGCTGCAGATGTTACTGGGATTAGTCATGGCAGGGGCCGCTTGCATTGTCTTCTCCAAGGCAGCAAAGTTCTCACTCTTCAAGCCTGCAGGTGGCCTCTTCCCCAGCCAGATGCTGTCAGTGAAGTAGTACATGTGACGCCCCCCCTGAGCACCCTCTGAGCAGGGCGGTGCGCTCCTCCGCGAGTGCCGAGGAGCCGGGAATCACAGGAAAGGCGCATTGAGACCCACTTCATGAAGGGCCAATTGGCATACTGTAGAGTATACTGAAGTGGGCATCCTATAATGAGACTTGCGATCGATCCTGGGACCCCACTTTATATACCATTGTCTGTGCAGTAAATCGGGAGATTTCTGAGGTCATGCGGCGCGGAAAGCCCGATTTAGACTCGGGGGCTCGTCGAGGCCACATCCACTCGCTGTGCATGACTGCCGCGGTCGATTCAAACGGGTTGCTTCTGGGAGAAGTGCGCGTGAGGATGCTCCGGAATCCAGCGCGAAGCGGAGGTGAAACGCGTGGGGTCTGATAGTAGGATGCCTCCGATGGCGGAGGTCCAAGTCGCACTGTTGGCTTGCGGCAGGTTCAGAGGTACACTGAGTACTCGGAGACTCGAAGTGGATATGCCGCGCTGTCCGCGGCTCGGTGAATGGATAGGCGCTACGAGTGGGTTTTTGTAGAGGGTTGGAACGAATGCAGAAGAAACAATGCGGCCACAAGGAAGTGATGCTGCACAAAGCAACCACTTCTCCTGGCAACGATCCAACGGTAGAATGTGGATGGAGGTTGTGATCCAAGGGTTTGAAGTGCTTTCAATGCATCTGAGATGGCCTCTAAAAAGCTCAACACAAGTTAGGAGTTGGCCTTTGCGCGCAATGCGGCTGCGTCGAGGACGCCCCTCCCAACGCGGCTTTGTTCAATATGGAGTGCTCTTCTGCTGCTGTCTATGCCAGAGGGCACTCATGGAGGGAAGGGAAGGGTACAGAGGAAATGGTGTACATCGGGCTTGACAAAGAGAGCCGCACCAAGGGCAAAGCTGCGATTGATGTAGTGGGCTCTCAATTCGGGAAGGGCGGGTGCAGCTGCTTGCAGCAGGTATGGTGGCCTCGCTTGGACCCCACGCTGCTTGAGAGCTCCAGAAATTAGGTTGATTGGAGTCAGTGTCCTTTTCCACCCAAGGAAACCGTCGCCCTTACCTGGCCCGACACACGCGCCTCAAGCTGGTTGCTGGAGCTCTCAGCCCACACCATGGCCCGACACACGCGCCTCAAGCTGGTTGCTGGAGCTCTCATCCCACACCATGGCCCGGCACATGCGCCTCATGTCGTGGCGGCCCTTTGTGCACATCCGACCGGCCACAAGTGTTTGCTCCTAGGGTTGCGTTACTATACGGGTGGTTCGAGATTGCGACAGGCGTCATCGTTTTAATGGGAGTCACGTGTCCCTGAGCTGGGGGCATCTGAAGAGCGAGTCAACTGCGGAGAGCGCTTGTGATGGGAATGGAAGTTTTGGTGGTTGGCGCAGGGGTTGCTTCTTGTCGCAGGCGGAAGCTTGTTTAGCATCATGCCGGTGCTTCTGGTGGTGTTCATGCTCACTCTGAAGGAGTGGGTGGCCGCTGTGGACAAGCTGGCGACGACCCAGATGGGAAGTGAGGTGCCTAGTGAGAGTGTTGACCTCTCCTGCCCACTCCCCGAGTCCAATAACCCAGAGGCTGGTTCTGTAGGGGCCTAGATTGCCTTGGCTCGACGCTACATCCATTGCAGGGTAGGTGCAGAGCTCGCTTAGTGCAGAGCTGCTGATGCGAAGATCCCTAAGACAATGGCTGTCAGGGCAACTTCTTTCTTGAATCGTGCCAAGAAAGAAAAGTATGAACCATTTTGGTTTATCCTATCCCATCAAGAACATCATTGAGCGATGAGCAATTCACGCTCAGCGCCTGTGTGCTGATGAGGAATACGGCACGTGGAACTTTGAGATGGATTTCAGTTGTGGCCGTAATGTACTGCGAGGTACACATCGATGGAATTTACACCTACCATCTTTGGTCAGCGCTGGGGCATTTTGCTGTCACATACAGATACAATAGAATCGTTCAAACTCGCTTGGAGAAGTCTCAGACAGTCATGCCATTCACAGGATGATTAACACATTTAAGAATTGCAAAACAAAATGTATAACGTACCATAGATTTCCCCATCTTGTAGCTTGCTATTCTCGCGCCTGGACGGTGTAATGACGGAACACACGAATACATCGTCAGATCTACGAGTATCACAGAGAATGTAGTTTAAGCATACAATTTCGCAAAGAAAAAAGTGAGTTGAATCACATCAATTGTTATTTACATAATGGTTAGGGCATTGACCTTCCAATTCGATATATATTTGGTGCGGTTGCCTGTACTTTCGAATAGTTTCCTATTCTGAATCCCTCTGTACTCTATCATGATTTAAGCTAGGCCAGTGCTGTTGTGCATACAATGTTGGCAGCAAAATGAAACTTCCCTGGGAAATCGTGGCTTATAAGACCCTCCCTTCCACATCAGTCGGAATCAATAGCGAACTTTTGAATAACTGGGATCGGCCTTGGTGAAATATTGGGCCAACTGATATCAAACCTTGCTTTAAGTACAGTTTACAACGGCATAAAACCGCATGTTTCCTTGGCCGAAATAAGGCCCGTCCACAAAACTTTGTGCAGCCCGCCACGGTAAACAATATATCCTGTGATTCCATCAAGATACCATGGGGCTCCACCTCCCCCCCCCCGGGACTGTAGGAGTCCACACTTGACTTCTTCTCTTCTTTACGGTTTCGGACTTATACTATTCTACACTTATTAAACGACCGCACGAGGTATGCTTACGATTGGTCAACTACAAGACTTCGGTTTCGTAAATCCTAATAGTTATGCTTTTGCTATCAGTGCATGCTTTCAATACACAATATACAGCAGTTACGGCTCTTTACTTTTATGTTTTACTTTTCAGTTCAGTTCATCTCTCCGAAACGGGTTACTCTTAGAGTTCTTATACATTCAGGAACTCTTTCCATAACTCAACTGTACTGAGTACTCCGTACAACAGTCTAGGCACCTCACATCAACATCATTCTGATCGGTCCTACTGTACTCCGTACTGAGTACTCCTGCGTTTTATACTTAGCCGTTTTTCTTGCTCTTGTGCTTGCCTCCTAGCACAACTCCCCCCCCCTTAGGGAAGGTCACGTCCACGCTGACCACGTCGGACCAGTAAAGTTTTTATACAGATCTTCTACTGTTGCTCTGAATGATTATACAGGTCTCAGCCGCCTGTTGTCTGGGATGACATTACACTTCCCAAGACACACCGCAATAAGGAGATCGACCTCTTAAGCACAAGGGTCGGCCTCTCACCGGTCTGCCATCTGCACTACCAGGCTCCCCCAAGGCTCAAGGTTTCACATCCATTACCACGCTCAAGGTTTTAAACCTCCCAACACGGTACACTTACAGGGGATGACAATAGGTTTGCCAATTACCTGACAGTTCTCGGGATGCCGGCCCGGAGGAAAGGTTTTAAACCTTCACCGCCTCCTCGGAGTGCTAGAGCTTTTACCCAGATCTCCAACTGCTGCCCGGTCGTGCCAGGTCCGGAGCCAATGCTCTCGTGAAATGGATTATACAGATTTCCACCTGTTGCCTGGTCGCGCCGAGGCTAGAGCCACTGCTCACTTGGATAGATTACCCAGGTTCTCACCTGCCGCTTGGTCATACCAAGGCTTAGAGCCACTGCTCAAATGGATTATACAGATTTCCACCTGTTGCCTGGCTGTGCCGAGGCTAGAGCCACTGCTCTCTCGGATGGATTACCCAGGTTCTCACCTGCCGCCTGGTCTCGCCAAGGCTGGAGCCACCGCTCTTCCCGACGCTCCCCAACGCCCTCAATCGCTAAGACCACTCGCGTCAGATTCCCATCCGCCCTCTGGTATGATCGTCACCTCCGCTCGCACTCCCGCTAACGCTATCGGTTCTGGCTCAAACTCGGGCGGGTCACTCTCAACAACAGCTGACTGGACTAAAACGCTCATCTCGCTCAGATCCTCCCTGACAAGCAGTTCAGACAGGAACGCATGCACCTCTTCATGTAGGGTCAGGTTGTGGAAAAGCTGTTTTAACAGTGCTGACGGAATCCCATACAAATTCTCTCGCGCTCCCATGCCCTTCGCGAACACACCTCCGGCTCTCATCGCGCGCCCTCCTTGCGCTACTTTCTCGTGCCTACCGTGCTGCCGGAAGAACTCGCAAGGCGTATCGGAATCGCATACTCGCAAGGGTGTGCGCAACGGAACGTTGGTCCAGATGTGCGTGGGCTTCCTGTATGCGGTCCCGTATTTGCAGTACGTGACGAGGTGCGGAGCTGGTAGATTGCTCATGCAGCGACGCGTGTGCAACCCGTGGGGCTCTCTTCCCCTCGGGTTCTCAATGAAGTATGCTTCGGGCCTCAAGTACCGGATGATCTCCAATGTCCTACGAACTCGCCTGTCCGCAGCACGCAAATCTCGGATGCCTACCGTCTTCGCTTGGCTGTACTCTGTGCAAGGTGGGCTAGCCCAGACTACGTCGAAGTGTCCTGGTCTGAACTGTCGATAGTCCCATCGCATGATATCCTCGCAATGTGTGGGGCCCCACTTGGGCTGAATGTCTACAGCAACTACTTCGCTATTGGGAAATTGCTTAGTGAACTGCCTCTCGACTGACCCGGTCCCACAAAACAATACAAGAATCCTAGACTGGCCGACTGGCTCCTTCTCAAGTGCTGCGGCTCCGTTGACTGGCGGCAGGGTGCTCTGAGCAGATACTCTCGCGAAAGTTCCTACTTCCTCATCAAACCTCTCCTCTGGCACCCATGGCATTGCTCCGTCTACCTTGAGCTCCTCCGATAGCGTGGTCCATACCGCTCCTGCGGACTCGTCGCGTCTCTTACGGACCCTAAGCTTCTCTCGCTCCACTCTCTTAGCCTCGATCCTCTCAAACTCCAACAACGCTCGGTTGGGAACACCGGGCCTGCCGGCTCCGTCCCACTCCAGATCCTCTCGGGTCTTCCACTCGTTCTCACTGCGGGGCATTCCTGTCCACTTGACCAGGTACTCTGTCCACCTCCTGCCCTGACGCTGGCGCGTGCGCGAACGCTCCACCCTCTCAACGTGGGTTTCCTTGCGCCCGCTGACGTCCAACGGAGGAGGGGGAATCTCCTTAGCTCTCTCAACAAAGCGGCTGCCCGACTCTACTGGCGAAAGCCGGTCCACGGTAAACACATCGTGCACTTTCCACTGCTTAGGCGTCTGCAACCTATAGGCCGACGGTGCGCCTCTATCGCTCGCGGGAAGGGCCATCTGCCTGTCGCTGTGAAAGACTTCCAGCACCCGAAGGGGCCCAAGGCGCTTCTTAAGCAACTTCTTGTGCAACCCGCGGTCGCCCGGCTGAGTGAGGTGCGTGGCATCCACCCAAACCTCATCGCCTACTGCGTAACTCCTGGACCTGTGACGCGCGTCGTACTGGGCGATCTGTTGCTGCTGAGCTAAGAGCAGCTTCTCCCTAGCGAGCTGCAACTGGCGAACAAACTGGCGGGCTGTCTCGTGGGCTGTACCCTTTTTTACTGCTGCGCCCCTCCCCCCCTTAGCTCGGCCTCTCCGTGATGCAAGTGCTGCCTCCACGAAGAAGTCCAGCTGAGAGGCCGGAGCGTGACCATACGTCAGTTCAAAAGGGGTGAATCCCGTGACGGCGGAACGAGAGTCATTAATGGCGTACTCGACCGGGGTACACCATAAATCCCAATCGTGCTGGTTGGCGTCGACGTACGCGCGCAACATGCGTTCGACCGTGTGGTTTGTGTGCTCTGCCTGCCCATCACCTTGAGTGGTGGTACGGCGTGGTAGAGGCAACCTGGACTCCCATCAACCGATGTAGCTCGAGATGCATCTCATCCCTGAAGCGGGAGTCCCGATCACAGACGATCTTCATGGGAGCGCCGTGCAAACGCCACACTTGGTCGAAATACATGCGCGCGATCTGTGCAGCTGAGCTGTCAGCGTAAAGCATGGGAACTACGTGCACCATCTTGGACAACTTGTCCGTGAAGGTAGCAAACGCGTCGTACCCTCGCTCTGTGCGGGGCAGCCCAGTGACGAAGTCGATACTAACCACTTGCCACAGTCTTACTGGGACTTGCAGGGGGTTAAGCTGACCGTCTGGATACCCGTTGCGTGGCCGGGTCTGTTGGCACACAACGCAGGATTTGCACCAGTCGGTGACATCCTTGCTCATGCGTGGCCACCAAAAGCGACGGGATACTCTGTCCAGTGTCTTATCCCTTCCTGTGTGCCCTGCTGCTGGGGACTCGTGTGCTTCGCGCATCACCAGCTCTCTGAGGGGGGAATCCTGAGCTAGCACTAGCTGATACCGCCCTTCTGCCACTCGCCATATCATGTCGTCTACCATGCGAAATGTGTCTGTCCTCTGATGTGGGGCTGCGATCAGTTCCTCCTTCAACGAGCTGAGGTACTGGCTGCGTTCGTATTCCGCTTGCAAGGCGCGGACGAACTCATCAGCCTTCAGTGGGCCTGATGCTGCCCTGGCCCTTGCTGCAACCCCTGTAGTGACTAAAGGCTCGTCGGGTTCTGCCTCACTGTCCTTTCGCGCAGGCGGCGCTCGGGGCTTTGCCCTGCTGGCTGCTGGGGCCCACACCAGAAGGACCGGCCAGCGCAGCGGGGGTCGACCTCCATCAGGGGACTCGAAGAGGTGGTTGGGACGACCTTTTTCGTCCTTCGTGTCAAAGACCTTGACCGGATGAAGCCCATACTTGGGGTGAATCAACCGTCTCCAGGGGGCGTCATAGTCTGGCAGAAGGAACATCGCCGAGGTGTTTTCCGGATCGGCGCGCCACTCAGCAAGGAAATGCCGAAGAATTCTTTCTATCAAGTCGGAATCCTTCGTGTAAGGGGGGTTGCACCAAACGTGTTTCCCGCGCCACTTTTCCTTCAAGCAATCGGTCCAATAGGTGTCAACCTGCCGGTTAACGCCCATGGAGTCGCAACACGCGTCAACGTCAAACACCCCGTACTGGGCTGCTATCTCCTCAAAGCGCTCCCTGATCAGCTTCCAGTCCTGGCGATCTACGACCTGGTCGTAGTGGGAGCTACTTTCTGGGGGCTTAACGGGCTCAGGTACCTTTCCGGCTGCCTTTGGATGACTCTGGGCCTCAGGGTGGGGGAACTTCGGGTGACTCTGGACTTCTGCTGTGGCCTGTTCCCTAGCTCGGTCTGCTCTGGTCATGACTGCTAGCGATTCGGCATCCCTCAAGGATTTCTCGCCTACTGCTAGGGTGGCAGCTGCGTCCAGCCAAAGGGCCGGCGACTCTACCCACGTGAGCCCATTCAGATGGGTGAGCTCACCAATGACCGGTGCTGGACTGGTGGGAGGGAAGGACTCGTCCTCGGAATCACTATACTCGAAGGTGGCGCCTAAGACAGATGTGGGATCCTCGTCCCCTTCGCATCTCTTGCCTTTCGGCTCAGAGTACTCGGGTCCATCAGATCCATCGGTGGTGCAATCCACTGCCCCGAGGACAGAGGTAGGATCCTCGTCCTCTTCGGACCCCTTGCCTGCCGGTGCGGAGTCTCTGGGCCCATCCGTGGCGCGATCCACAATCCCTTTTTCCTTCAACCCTTCTCTGGCTGACATTTCCTGATAGTCTGGTCGCCGGGACTGCGCGTCTGGTACTACTAAACAGCGCCCTGGCACGTGCTCCATCTGATGGACTCCTACCTCTACCAGGTCCTCGTACCAGCGAGCCTGACGTCGGCTGAGCTCCCTAGCTGGGGCGAAGAGCCACTGAAGGGGTTTATGGTCTCCCATGAGCTTAAATGATGTGAAAATCAGATAATGTCTCCAGGTGACCGTGGTGCAGTGATGGATGGCACAAAGCTCCCGTTCCCCAGCGTGATAGTTCTGCTCTGCGCTGGAGAACTGCCGGCTTTCAAAGGCCAAGGGCTGTAAGCCTCGTCCCTGATCCTGCATGAGTACACCCCCTAGTGCTACTCCACTGGCATCTGTCTGCACAAAGAAGGGTCTGGAACCGTCTGCTGCACCCTTTTGATCGGGTAGGGCCAAGGCTGGGGAGGAGATCAAGGCAGTTTTTAGCTGTTTAAATGCTGCCTTTTCATTCTCGCCCCAGGTCCAGTCCACGCCGGATTTGGTGAGGCGGGTCAACGGGTACGCGATATCTGCGAAGTTCTGGATGTACCTCCGGTAGAAGCCACACATGCCCAGAAACTGTCGCACGTGTGTGACAGTTTCTAGGTCTGGCCAATCGCGTACCGACGCAACCTTATCCTGCTGTGGACGACATCCATCCCGATCCACCACATGCCCTAGGAACCGGACTGATCGCTTGCACAATTTGACTTTCGACTTTTTGAGGTAGACTGAATTCTTTCGGCATGCCTCCAGGACCTGGCGGAGGTGGTCGAGGTGTACCTCATGGGCGCTCTTACCCGGAACCTCAGCCGAGAAAATCATGATGTCATCTACAAATACTCTGCAAAAGGGTAGGTGCCCGAGGTACTGTTGCATCATCCTTTGCCAGGTACTTGGGGAGTTTGACAATCCCATAGGCATGACCAACCACTCGTACGCTCCAAAGTGCGTAGTCATTGCGGTTTTCTCCACGTCCTCTGCTTTCATAGGGACCTGCCAAAATCCCCAAAGGGCATCCATCGTAGAGAAGACGGTAGCCCCTTGTAGATCATCTAAGAGACTCTGGACATCCGGGAGGGGGTACTTGTCCTTGACTGTGATCTCATTGATCTGTCTGTAGTCAATGACTAGACGCAACTCCTTGGGATTACTCGGCTTGGGGACCATCAGCACAGGGCAGCCCCACGGAGAGGCCGAGGGTCGTATGTACCCTTTGGCTAAGAGCTCATCTAGCTGTTGCCGGAGTTGCCGCAACTCCTCCTGCGACAGCTTGTACCCTCGCCGGTGCAAGGCGTTCCCATTCCAATCTGGCCTGAGCCGGACGCCGGACTTGAATTCCCTTGACTGGACTGATTCCGGCAGCTCTGTGCAAATGACATCTGCGAACTCCTTTTCCAGGTCCCTAAGCTGCTGCCAGATTTCCGGCGACACCGTCTCGTCTATCTCGTCCTCCGGCGGTTCCGGGGAGGCCTGAGCAGTCTGTGGGGCCGGCGGCGAGGTAGTACCTGGCGGGGCGGCCGGTACCGGCGGGTCTGTGGTCTGCGGAGCTGGCGGCGGGGTAGTGTCTGGCGGCACGACTGGTGCCGAGGCTCGCGACTTCTGACTCTGAGGACTCGGGACAGTGGGGACTTTTGGTCCCGGTGGCTGCTCGGTGGAGGGGCCACTTTCAGCACCAGGCTGACCGACTGCTGCGACCTGGTCACGCCAACGCACTCGCTTACGCCGTGCTCGGGGTCGTCGCTCCGCGACCAGACCCCGGCCCTGCTGGAGCGCCGCGGCTGCCTGCGCGTGCCAGGTGGGTGGCTTCCCGGCCGCGTGATCCTCTATCGCCTGTCTACGCACCGCTGGCGGAAGCAACGCAAATGCTCCGTTCGCCTCCTGTTTGCTAGCGAAAAAGCTGAGAGGGTCAGGGTGATCCCCGGCCTCGTCGACCGTGCTCGCAAATCCCTGTGGCCTAATATCCTCGACCACCGCCCCTACTCTCTGCAAATGACATGCTCCTTCCACGTCACTGTAGCCGGACTCGGAACTGTCCGAGACCAACCCTCCCGGCCCCTCAGACTCCTCAGCTCCGTCCGGCACCGCTGCGCTGGGACGCACGCTGACTTCACCATCCTCGGACCCGGAGGAGGGTTCTGACGCCAGGCCTGCTACAACATCGTTGGGGGAATCTTCGTCGGAGTCTCCCCCCCCCTTGTTGCAGGCCAACGCGCCAAAAGTCCCATCGGGGCCGAGGTAGACGACGAAAGCCTGCTCCTCTCTGTTTCGGAGGGTCCGCAGGTCCCGGCGAGCCCGACGTTGGCTCAAAAGGACTCCCTGTACCAGTGCCATTGCCGTGTCCTTGGACCGACTGGGGTCCGGTGACCCCGGCGAACAGCCGGTGATGACGACCTCTTCTCTGCCCTTGGTGAACCGGACCGAACCCCAGTTCTTATAATCCAGCGTAACCGGGGAAAGGTTCGCCAGCCAAGGACCCCCCAGGATGACATCCACCTTGAGGTCGAGTGGCATTACCCGAAGCTCAACCTGCTGGCCGTAAGACCCCTTCGACGTCTCAGCAAGGAGCTTGGGCCTGATGCAGGAATTAGCATCATATGTGGTGCCGTCAGCCACTCGAACCCGCATGGCTTGCTCGTGGCGCACCGGCTTGACGCCGGAGAGCCTCTGCAGTGTACTCTTTGCGATGATATTGGTGGATGCTCCCGAATCCACTAACACCTTGACTCTGACGCCCGCAATCCAGGCCCAAAACAGCAACAACGTCGGTGTGCGACTGTGCCTGTCGAAACTCCTCGGGCGCGCTCCCATCGAGGACACCGCTGCCAGGGACTCACACCAGCTCGGACTGATATCGCCGTCCTGCATTATGCAGTCCAGGCGGGTGACTGACGTTTCTGCGTCGGAGTCACAGTCCGGGAGGCAGTAAGTACACGCGTCTGCCAGCAGGCCGATGGCGACTGCTTTCTGAACTGCGCTGCGCTCTGGGAAGTCTGGGGGGGACACTGCGACTTGGACTGACGCTGCAGCCAGTTTAGCCGCTATGTGCTTTCTGACTTGCTCGTCCCGGTGCATCAGCTCATTGTCTTGCTGAAGTTCCCTATTCTCCCTTTCCAACTCCTCCTTTACGAAGGCGTGGAAGTCCGCATGGCGTTCTGCTGAGGTAGAAGCCGGGTCCCTACCCTCTAACTCGTACCTGCGCTGCAATCGAGAGGTTCGAAGCGCCTTGTCTTCAGGAGTCAGCCATGGCCTGCGTTTCGGGCCCAAAGCCTGGCGAGCCCTGCTTCGGGTCAACCACGGCCGACTGGGCTTTGAAGTTCTCTCTGGTGGTGAGAGTTCTTCTCCTTCGGCAGGCTTGGGTTTGGCAACGCGAACAAACCGTCCGAACTCCTGATCCAAGATGGCTTTGCGTCGGCGATTGAACTCGCGCACCCTGACGAGCCGCTTCAAGCGCTTATCTAACTCTTCTCGATTCAACTGGGGCTTACTAGTCGTGGGTCCAAGCTTCTGGCGCATCCGCCTTTGCCCTGCCCTCCAAAGCGCAAGGGACTTGACCGACCGGACCTCTGACTCTTCCAGCTTTAGATACCTTTCTAGCGCCCTGATGGCGGAACGCAGGCGAGCACTTGGCTGCTGGGCCTGAAAGGCTTTCCTAACTCTGGGGGGTAAACGCTGAGCTCTGAACTTCCAGTGCCCGCGAACTCTCGCAACATCCGACCCCTGGTTCTCCAGGTGCTGTTGGTAGACTGCCCGTGGCTCAACTGTGTGGCTCGACCGGTTTTTACCCCGGGTGTCCGCACCGGTGATCCAACAGAGCAGCTCCCACGGCTCCTCGGGACGCGGAACTGAGGCGGTCGCTGGGGTTCTGGCGGACTTCCAGAAGTTTGCCTGCTCTCTTTGGACGCGCTGCTCGACCTGTTCCCGCTCAGGAGGCTCTGGGCTTTCCGTGCGGGTGGCGGCTAGCATGTCTAAACCTTCCTGCTCATACCTCTCGACTCGACTCTGGCTCTTGAGGTGGCGCCTGGCGCTGCCACTAAGGTGTCTCCCACACCTTCTCCACCTATCATGCAGCACCTGCATCGCTGTGGACGCCGGCGCGGGGCCCTTTTGTCCCCCTGACCCCGCAGTGACGGGGCCCGCGCCCTTTACTGCGGGGAGGACGCCCCGGGCTGGGGAGCGTCCTCCTGGACAAAATCCAAACCGATGGCAGCCAAAGCTTCCTCCACCGACTCGTCCCCTATCAACGCCAGGGTGTCCTCCAGGAGGCACTTGGCCCACTCCTTCGGGCGCTGGCTCGCCTGCGGACAGTCGCGGGCATAATGGTCCATGCTCTTGCACAGACGGCAGCCCTCGTACTCTGGGGAGCCGAGTCGTTGCCCTGTGGGTGTCGGAGCGCCAGCGGATGTCGCCATGGCTAGCAGCTCCTCCGTGACATCTACGTGGGCCAGCAGCTGGACCGAGCGGCTCGTCTTATCCTGGCTCTGCCGCAACTCCCGCTCAGCCTCTATGGCCCAAGTCAGGAGTTCGTGGCGGCCTTTACTGGCCGTCCGGCTCAGAGTCAGGACCGAAGCGCCTTTCCTCTCGGCTATAAGGAAGACCTTCCTCCTTATCTCCGGTATCAATCCCGTAAGGAATATCTCCAGCAGCTCCTCTTCCGGCACCGGAGAGGTGAGCTCGTGGGCAGCCAGCATGCTCACGATGTCGTGAGCAAGGTGCACCCCGTCCCAGAACTCGCGGACCGTGCGAGTCTGTCTGTCCTGACTTTGACGCACGCGACGCAGGAACGGACCGATCGACGCCATTTCCCCCTTGTCGGGCATCACCAGTTGCGCCAAGGGAACCACTATGACGTCCAAGGTGAGGTTCTTACCTTCCCGAGCCTCCGTCAACACCGAGGAAAGCTCGCGGTACTCGGAGCTGAGTTTGCCGAAGCAGTGTCTGGCCACTTCTGACAGCAGGGAGTGGTCCGACAACACCTTCTCCTCACCCCCGCTCTCTAGTGGTCCCAGACGCGCCATCTCCATGGCGTAGCGCACCGGCTCCAGTTCCCGAACCTCCCTGACTTGCCGAACAAATCGGAGGAGCCGACCAAAGACGTGGGACGACCCCTCCACCTCTGTGTGGTATTTGTCCACTGCCTTCTCCATGGCTCTGGTGGCCTCCTTGAGAGCGTGCTGCTCGTCCTTACGACTGTAATGGCTCCGGGGCTCCCTGTAACGAGAGGAAGACGAGAAGGTGAACTGGCTGTCGCCATCCCCGTCTTCGCCATCGCCGCCAGGGTCCTCGTCCGGACTCCCCGGGCCTCCCGGCCCTCCAGGGTCACCGCCCCCCGAGCCACCAGGACCACCATGACTGCCGGCACCGGGCATCTCCGAAAGCTCGTTTGGCTCCGAGTGCTCCAGTTGAGGGACCATCCCCCCCCCGTCTCCCGGTGTGTCTGCCGCCTTAGGAATCGGAGGTGGCATCACAGCCGGAAAGTGGTCGAAAGCACCGGGCCACACGTCCGCGGCGCAAAACCCACACACCGGCAGGTACACCTTTTTCATGAACGCCACCACACTTCTCTTAGCGCTCGCCCGACACGCCCACATACGCACCGGGCTCTCCTCGTGCCCGCACCCACAGCGAGCGCAGCTCTCTGCGACGGACGCCAAGGCCGTCGTGAGACTGTGAATCACCTGGGCCCCGAGGACCCTGTCCTCGTCCGAGAACTTTGTCTTCAGGCACTGCCTGATCTGGTTGGAAGGGTGTAAGCACCCGGCGACCTGACCAAGGGTGCGATACCTACGAGCAGCGTCGTAAAACAGGCGCTGGGCATCGATCCCCGAGGTGGCATACCCGACCACGTGCTTCCGGAGGGCGTCGCAGACCTGTATAGGAAGGGAAATAAAGTCCCATGAGTGCGGTGGAGACGCTGTCACGTCCGCGCGCGACTCCTCCGGAGGGCTTTGAACGTCCCGGTTCTCGACGTCACAGGTGACGACGGAAGTCGGCTCTACCAGCTCATGTCCCTCTCGGGAGATGGGCGTCTCCTGAACCGGACTCGACGCTGCCGCTGAGGGCCCCCGAGCGTCTGACTCCACGGGCCCCGGGGGCGAAGCCTGAACCAGGGCGAGCCTTTGGACTTGTGACTCTATGACCGCCTGCAGCCTCTCCTCCAGCTGGGCCTCAGCTGCCGCTCGCCGCTCCTCAGCGGCTACCTGCTGAGCGACGCTCTCGTCGACAGCCAACTGCCTGGCAGTCTCCCGGGCTTCTGCGGCCAGCCGGTCTGCAGCCCAGCGCTCTTCGACAGCGCGTTGCTCGGAGACCCTGCGTTCCTCGGCAGCGCGCTGATCGGAGATCCTGCGCTCCTCGGCAGCTCTTTGACTCTCTTGGAGTTGCCGAGACAGCTGTTCCAGGCGAGCCTCGGCAGCCGCCTCCCGAGCTTGCGACTCCTTCTGCCAGGCTTCCTTCAGCTCTTGCAGGTCCTGACTGTTCCTGCTCGAAGTGGACTCCGGGGACGACGACGTGTTCCCTGAGGAAGTCGGACCGGGGTGCGGGGCCGATGGTGCTCGACTGGGCTTCCGGGTGCGAGGCACCGGGCGACTGGGGCCGCTCGGCTTAGGCGCCTGAGTCCTGGGCCTCGGACGTTCCGCGGGATGCTCTTCCTCCGATGAGGACGAGAGGGGAGCAAACCGGTTCGACCAGTTCCCACCGGGGGCTGCGGAACTCGGAGGTGCTGCACCTGACTTCCTAAGACCCCTGTGTGACTTCCGGGTGCGGCCGCTCATTCTGACGGCCGCGACGACCGCTCTCCTTACCTCCTGGAGGTCCGCCCCTTGGCGTACCAGCTCCCCTGGTCTGCCGGCGTTGATGGCAAAGACAGAGAATCTACACCTCTCAAGGGAGTTGTGAGGGTCCTCGCGCTTTTGCTGCATCAACACCCTGGACTCGGAGACTGACTGCTGGTGGATCTCCAGGCGATAAGCGCCGTCCTCGGAGAGCCCATAGTCCTTGAGCTGGAACCACATTAGCCCTGACAGCGGGTGGTCTTTCCCCAGGCGCTTTAGGCCTCGACGGATGTCCTGCCACATAGACTCCTGGTCGGAATCCGAGCAAGAGCTGACACCGGATGAGGTTCCCGCCTTCCTTACCGGACGGCGGGCACTCGTTCCCTGGGACGAGTCCGAGCTGACTGGGGTCGTCCTGGGGAGCCGGCGCCACTCGCGAAGACACCTCCTGCCCATCTGGGTCATCCGGTGTCTCCGGGCTCCAACCCACCAGGTGCTCCTCTCCTTGGCGAGCATCGTCTGCTGGTGCCATGCCATGAAGACAGCTCCAGCTTGACGTCTGCCTCTGCGCCACAGACCCTGTGTCTGGACGACATGCTGGCGCCATGCTGCGAAAGAGGACTCGACCCGGCGCCGACTGCCTTTGTCAAACAGGCCTTGAAGTTGGGCGACCTGTTGGGTGACGTCATTCCACGCTTGGAATGCCAGGCGCTGGAGCTCGCGCTGATGCGCTGACTGGTCCGTCCTGGCCCTCCATGCGACCCACGCAAGCCGCGCTGTTGCGCGCTGACGAGATGGCAGGGAGACTCTCGCACGTCGTTGCGCTGAATTCAGCGCCCAGGTGCTCCATTGACGGAGGGCCAATGCGAGCATGGATTGACGTCGCTCTCCTCGCCAAGCCGGATTGGGCTGGATGCGAGACTCGCGCCCCCGTGACTGGACGACGTCTAGCTGCTCTGGGCGCCGGACATCATCAGACTCCCCTTCTGCCGGGGGACTCCAGTCACTGGCTCGGTAAACCTCAAAGCGCCCTGGGGCACTGATGAGATTCCCTTGCTCGCTCCCCACGAGGGAAGAGAGGGAGGATGCTGCCGGTCCCGACGTCGGTTCCTGACGGACGACCCTACTACTCGCACTCCTGCTGGACGCAGGGAGTGGGGAGAAGGGAGCTGCCGAGGGGTTCAACCCCTTAGCAGAGCGGTCCGAGTCCGACCCGGAGCCGGCGCCTGCCGCCGGCGGTGCCGGGGCCTCGGGCGACGCACGCTTCCGGCGCGCCGGCTGCCGTAGCGCCGAGCTCAATGCGAGCTCGGACACTGGCTCAACCTCACTGACCCTCGCTGGTGAAGGGGTGTTTGGTGGCGAGGCCCTGGGGGGCCCACCAGACAACCCTGGAGGGGCTCTCAGGGGCGTGCGCGCCGGTGTAACCTCGAGGGTTTCACCGACGTATTGGCGCGCAAGCGCGCGCCGCACTCCCCCCCCCCTCTCACGGGAGCGCCAATCCCGGCTGTCTGACCCGCCTGCTGCGCCCCAGAACTCCCCAGAGCCTGGGCCGGCTGGCAGGTTCGCAGCGCGAGACCCCGACCGACCGGACCCCACGGCCGAGCCGGGGGCGGCGCCGGCCCGACCCCCCCCCACGCCGGCCCGACCGACCGAGGCATTCCTCCTCATCTGAATACATGGGCATAGTATGCGTGCTATGCGTGAGATTCAATCTAGCTAAAGCCGAAAGTGCACACGACACACGTGGCAACTAGCAACCGCCGATCTAGAAATTTACCACTTGCGCCCGAGCACAAGTGGCTACACCGGCCGAAGCGCGGAGATTTCCGGAAAGGAAGATCCTAGAAAGCTAAATCAAAGGTAGGGGAATTCCCGAACCAACCCCGAATTTCAGCAAAGGCTTACGCAAAATTGAAAAATTTGCGCAGCGCTTCCGCCGCGAAGGGTCGAAATTGCCGAAAAACGGAGAAGATTCCAAAATCCCGCACCTGCGAGTCCAAAAAGCACGTATGCGTGCTATGCGTGTATGCGTGCCAGGACTTAAGGCAACGCTCGCACCTAAAAAGATTGTCGTCGAGCTAGATTTCTCCACACCGACGCGGCTCCAAGCAACCTGGAACCCTCAATCCCACACACCACCGCGCAACAAGAACGAGAGCACAGGCATTCTCGATTTCGTAGTGCTAGTACTCGCTAACTAATCGCACAAGGCGGGGCGGGTTGATCAGAATTTGCGCAAGAAAGACAAGGAAGCAACGTGAAAACACGAACTAATTACCATTTTGTAGGAGTCCACACTTGACTTCTTCTCTTCTTTACGGTTTCGGACTTATACTATTCTACACTTATTAAACGACCGCACGAGGTATGCTTACGATTGGTCAACTACAAGACTTCGGTTTCGTAAATCCTAATAGTTATGCTTTTGCTATCAGTGCATGCTTTCAATACACAATATACAGCAGTTACGGCTCTTTACTTTTATGTTTTACTTTTCAGTTCAGTTCATCTCTCCGAAACGGGTTACTCTTAGAGTTCTTATACATTCAGGAACTCTTTCCATAACTCAACTGTACTGAGTACTCCGTACAACAGTCTAGGCACCTCACATCAACATCATTCTGATCGGTCCTACTGTACTCCGTACTGAGTACTTCTGCGTTTTATACTTAGCCGTTTTTCTTGCTCTTGTGCTTGCCTCCTAGCACAGGGACAAGTAGTGTACATATCCTGTGATAGTCATTGTATGACACCCTGCAAGCGATGTAGTGAACCTGCGAGACATGCATCACGTGCTACATTCATTTTTTATTCATCGGCCAGTAAGCCCAAACACTCCACATGGCATCCTTGTGCGCCGACCGCAGTTTTCGAGGAGCTTCCACACATCTTCCATTTCCCAATGAGTCTCGAAAGTACTTCAAGGGAAAATGCACACCACAAGAGTGGCCAGAGTGGCAAAAACAAGTCTCACTTGCTTAGCTCGCTCGTTAAGTGTCGCAGAGGTTCCCATGAAGCTTGGCCCACCGTACTTCGAGCTACACACGGAAACGGTTGCGAGGCTCACGTCGACAGATACCGTTAACCAGATGGTTGCCCTGTCCATCGTGGCCGAATGCTGTGATAGCTTGCAGGCTAATACTGCCGAGGTGAACACCCTGATGATGATGACAATATCCGAGACTGGGTCGGGCACTTATTCAGAATAGTGACCAGCACAACTTGCCAAAACACGAGATGCGTGATGGTGGCCCATCCATGGCGGTTGCACTCAAGGGAGAGGCAGGTAAACAAGGCGTCATTAACAGCATGGCATACATACTACAAACGCTCTCTAGATGCTAATCAGAAATCATTCCTTTTCGCCCTCTCTTGCGCAAAAACACGCACCCCAGTGGGATGACAGTGATAACAAAAGGATGATGAGGTTGATAAAGCGTTACTAATCATCATATGCTCAAAATAATAACTGTATCAGGCAATGTTCATGATCTCATGCGTCGACATACAACTAAGTCGAAATCGCAATGAATGCTCCTGAAAGAATACTGCTCTAATCGTGCGAACCCAGGACATACAGATAAACGCTATTACTGACTGTGTGACAAAAGTGTAGCAGAAAAAACATTTGCAGTTCCACAAGATCGCTGAAAATTTGTGGAGATATCGTCAGTAGCAACACCAGCAATCGAATGGACATTCGGGTGTATCTTTGCCGTTGCCTATGTTCATTTCTTTGTCGGAAAATATCAGCAATCCATCTTTCGTTTTTGCACGCTCTCCCGCCGACGCCCCGCCTGGACGCAAGTGCAAATCAATGAGTAAATTCGTTATGCGTGGCCTTTAGAGAAGATTGATCCTGTCAACGCGTTGGCTTCAGCACGGGTAGGGTTAAGTGGGTGTGGAGTAGGAGGTGGATAGCCACAATCACACTGCTAGGCACTTCATCTAAGACGGAGCTCTTCACTTTGATTACCTTCCATCTGAGTATCTCTGAAGTTGCAATAGAAGATTGCGACTGGTTGACTGGTTGGACACTGCACTGATTGATGCCGATAAGTGGCCCTCGCGAAAACCCTAATCCTGAGATGGGGTCCTTTAAAATCAATACCAACCAGAGCGGGAAAAACCTGGAGCTAGATAAGTTTCGTTTTCTTCCTCCACCTCTGTTTCCTTAAGTTTGGCTTGTTGAGCTTCTTTCTCCGCCTGCTGGAATAGCGGACGCACCCTTTGTCCTCAAACAGACTTAACGAGCGTCTTCCCAGCAGTCTGCAACCCAAAAGGGCGGTGCCAGCGTGTTCCTCTCCAAATCTACTAACCGAGCGCGAAATTCAACTGGGAAGACGTTGAGATTGGAAAAAGGTTCTCCCAAATGAGATTTATCGCGCTACCTTTTCTTCTTCAAGTCGCGTCTTGGCTTTCTTAGACGCGAATATGTCATCAATTTCGTTCTGCTTCCGTTTCCCCTTCTGTTCAGGCATTACTTCTTTTGCTGTCGTCTTTGGGGCGTTCGCTTTAGCCGCCACGACTGTGGCATCGCGTTTGGTCGCATCACTCGAGGAAACTGATGTCTTTAGGTCACTCCGTTTTCTTGGCGACGCATGAGTGTCTTGCGCCTGTTCGGAAACCTCTTCAGATTTTCTGATCTTCTTTTTCCCCATGATATTAAAGTATCAATATTCCGGCGAAAGTCCCCTGGTCGCAAACGTTCGTGAATGGCGGACTTTAAGGACGCAGCCCAAGAGCATCCACGGAAACTCGTGCTCGTCTCGTGTTTGCTGTCTGAGTTTCAGTTTCAGTTTCCCGAGAGAGTTTCTCGCAAGCGTTTCGATCGCCGTTTTGATCGCTAAATCTTGCCACGCCTGACGCGAGACGCTTCAAGCAAGAAGCATGCCATTTCAGTTTTTGAGATCCGCGGTGGCGCGGCGCCTGTGTGGGGGTGGGGCGCCGGCGCGCCACGCCGCTGGCGTGGCGCCTGGATTTTTTGCCTCGCGCCACGCGCCGGCGTGGCGCCTGGCATTTTCATCGTCCGCCACCGCGCCGGCGCCTGGAAAATTTTGGGGCGGGGCCACGTTCAGAAAGTGGGCCGGTCGCTTGCTATTGTACTCTCTCGTTTGCAGTCATCCCTCGACCTGCGTGTGTCTTCATGGAGAGACTGACCGCTTTCGCCCCCCCCATCACGATTGGGGGTGACTGTCTCGCTCTTCCAGTGTCACCCCTCGCCGTGTAGTGTCACTTGCAACTTGCCTGCCTGACTGTCTGTCCCTCAGATAGACAATAAAACACTATCCGCCGGTATTTTATTACCTACCTTAGTCCTCCACCGGAAGCCTGAACGTAGTCCGTTTCCGCCCCTGCAGTGCTATATCAAGGGTGTGATGAGAAGTGAGATTCTCTGGCTGGTGGGGGATATATATATATATATAGTCAGATATATATCTATCACAGAACGTGCAGTTAGTCAGTGAACACTCGCTTTCGGAATACTAAGATGATAACATAAAATACTTTAGGGGTTTTATGCATCTGTGTTCCGAGCTACCGAGACGCATGCTACGTGTGACACGGCTCTCCGAAGGAGGACAGCAGGAGACAGGCCCCCCACTTTATAGTGGGGGGGTAAATCGGTCTACCCGTGACACCACCTCCTCCAGAAGGAGAGAGGTGGAAACAGGGAGCAGTGTCAATAGGCCTGCCGGCCATCCCACAGCAAGAAATCTAAGGAGCCTTTTTCAGCTCAGCTAGAGGGGCATCCGCCGGCGCTAGTTCATGCTGCTTAGATTGAAACAGAGCAGGGCTACACAGAATTGTCTAGTGAATCAGGGTTTGGGCTCTAGAGCAGGCGGCGGCGACGTTCTCGATGACAGAGGACGTCGAGCGTAAGGAAGACGATGTTCAGCCAATGCCCGTGCGGTGCCAAGGCCAAAAGCGGCCTGGCACCACCAGAGCGAATGCACCGACGAAGAAAGGGTGAGGAGGTGGAAGGTGGAAAATGCGGTGAAGGGATGTGGTCGAGCTCATGGGAAAAGGCTTGAAAGGGATGATGGTGAAGGGTGAAGTGGGCGTGACAACACCACCAGACACCACCAGATGGTGACCAAGGGGTGCACAAGGTGAAGGTGAGGGAAGGGGAGGGATGAGGTCGAAATAGTCAAAGCACTCGTTGTCGATGGTGAGCGCGATGGACTCGAGCTTGGTGTCTGGTGCGCAAACACCACCAGACACCACCAGACCATAGCCAATGGTAGGATGTTGCCGATGTACTCGAAGAGTAATCAACGCTGAATGTTGGATATACCCCTAGGACTCGGGATATATTCACTCAGTGGTAAGTTTTCTCAGAATGTAATAAAGTTGATAAGTTAACCCGATATAACGGGCATAAACAGTTAGGGTTCGGGTTCGGGTGACAGTCATACACACTACTATAGGAAGAGTCACAAAGCGAGCGGTGTGACTGTTCCAGCACACCACCTAGTGTGGTGACTGGCTAGACGAAAGTGAAACCTGTGAACAAACACCATCTACAGCGGTGGAAATTGGGCTCTAAGGGAAGGCCTGTCCTTTCTGGCAGGGCGGTTCCCAGTCAAGAGTTGTAAACCTGAAACCGGTCCGTGATCGGACCCCTCTGCACATACAGCTACGGGCAATAATAATAATAATAAAACATTTACGTCGATGAGTAAGGCAATGCCTTCGGAACGATCTACTCGAGTCTGTTCCCCTCATACATGACAGTCTGCAGGGCCAGAAGCATTCCACAGAGCATGGAAGCATGGGTGACAAGGCACTGATTAAGCGTGTCTGCCACCAGCGTCGGAAAAAACATCAGAGGGCCACGGAGCTGATGTACGATGGTGATGGAAGCGGAGTGGGCGGTGGTGGTGATGAAGTGAAAAGGCCCACGGGTGCTCCGGCCCCTGGGCCCGTGATAACCCCGCAGAGCCGGAGCCCTACGGGGCCCTAGCCCCATGGGGGCTGGGGGAAGGGTGGGGGTTTACATAGTTGCCTAGCATTTCCCCTGCGGCCTTTGACACCTCATTTTCTTTCCTATTTTTTGTGCATAGTTCTCGAATGCTGGGCGCTTCCTCTATGGTGTCACTTTCAGGTATGATTCCCGTTTCATGTAATATGGATCTTTCTCTCGCATGACGCCTACACATCCTAGACAATTTTTTCAAAAGTGTTTTCACCCCACGGTGTGGAACCCCGATCCCTTTCAAGACTTTGCCAAAACCCTCTGGTAAATACCCCATGATAGCAAGTTCCTCTGGCCACTCAACCGCATTAAGAAATGGGGTTCCTCCTGCATTCCCGTGCTCGCCATCCAGGTGTGCTCCAGGGTACTGATCTCGTTGCTCCCCATTATTCCTGTCCCCAACCCACGGGCATAAACGGGGCGGCAACAGACAATCTCTCTCATTAAGGGCTTGCTCAATCATGTCCGGGTGCAGGCCCGTTTCTTTGAGCAGTTTAGGGGTAATCTTTTTATGCGGAACTACATTAAGGAACCATTGAAACAGCTTATATTGCAGTTTATCATTGTCAAGTTTCTTACTAACGGGGCATCCCATGCTCTCACTATCAATGGACAATATGACTACATCTGAGTACTTATCTTTGTAACAACCCTCCCCTGGCATTGTGTAGGGTCCTTTACCCGACCAATAATCATGTGGGATGAACGGTATGGTCCCCCTTGGGTATTTGAAGATTAACTTAAAACCTTTTTCTGTCCACTTTTTGAGGTTCTTTGGAGATAGTGGCAGGATCCAAATTCCTTCGAATCCTTCTGAAGTCCTGGCCGCCTCTAAGCCTCGGGACAGTGTCTGCATAACAGCAGATGCTTCTCTAAGGACACCACCATCAAATGGTGGGTTTCCATAGACCTTTTTTCCTTTTCCAGTAACACTATTGATATATGCATCTCTTGCAAGTCCATCCCATCCTATTTTTCCTTTGTGGCAAAAGGGTCTCAGCGCCTCTTTCATTGCTGCCGTAGGAATGCACCTTCTTGATTTGATTCCTGGGTGTGAATTAACGGGGTTACAGAAAAGTTCACATCCCTCCTTTCCTAGGCCTCTCTCATCTATGATAATGTCTAATAAATCTCTTCTTATTGCATAACAATTCTTCGGGTCGCCCGACTCAGTATTACACGCTATAAGCGCTGAGTGGATATCATTGGCACGTTGTGTGTAATTACTGATCGA
>LGRX02000823.1:0-30961 GCA_001247695.2 Cymbomonas tetramitiformis
TTGACGTGCTGCAGAGTCTATCGATTTTCGTGACGGGCCTGCTCTACAGCGTTAACGGATTCCTGTACTACGCGCCCACCATACACTTTTTCGCCTTGTTCGGCATGCTGCTGTCTCACATGCGCCAATGGAACACCGCGTTGTGCACCGTCGCATTGATCGGACTCACTTTAGGGATCGATTTGTGGAGCTTAACCGCCAGCATCTTTTCGCTGTACAGCTGCCTTCACGACGAGCGCGACTACGCAGACGCGCACGTGCTGTACGCGAGCAATCCGTGCGGCGCGCACAAACTGGACTCGGGCATCGTGTTCGCGTTTGTGGCAGCCATGACGGCCTACGGCATGCTGGGCAGTGTCACCCAAATACAAAACGTGCTTAGTCTCAACATCGCCGCGACCTTCTCCCGAAGAACGTATTACGCCGTCGCGGCGTATTCGGTGTTGGCGACGATCGTGCTGTTGCGCATCGTGCAGCACGGCGCCATGCTATATGGCACGGATTCGTTCGCCATCGCGCTGTACATAGGCCTGTGGTCCGTGGCGCTTGAATTACTGTTCTGCGGTTACATAACCGTCGTGCACGTGCTTATCGAGCCCATCAACCAGCAGTACAAGCTTGGTAGAACGGTGGCAGCGGTGGTGCAGTACCTGAGTTTTATCATGGACATCTACAACGCTTCGGCCGGGATCGCCACGCTACGCGCACCTACGCATGACGACGCCGACCATAACCACGCACTGACGCGATACTTCGGCCGCCGCGACCTCTCGGAGCGATACGTAGGCGAACTGGTCGTCTTCGTCGCGCTCGCTTTGGGGTCTATCGTACCCCATTTTGTCTTGGCGAGTAGTTACTTAGACGCGGGCATGGCGATCACCGCGATGAATGTTCCGCGGTCGGAAGGTGTTGATACTGGCGCGCATCCGGAAATAAATGCAGGGCAGCTGATGCCGTCTTTTACAAACATGAAATCGCCCGCGCGGCAACGAAACGTGATTCGAGTTTGAGCTACGCCCGGTTCGCCCGGCGATGGAAAAAGCGTCTACATTTTCCTACGCAACAAGGGGAAACCTGATAGAGCTACGCGATTGATTACGCATACGGCGTCGTTGACAGATCCAACGTTTGGAGCCGTCACCAATTATGTTTTCCCGCTACTATCTGCTTTGCGATCGAACGCGCACCTCCTCTCCTTAACGCGTATTTGACGTCCGAGTAAATTAAACTGCGCCACTCACACTGGGCCGGCGAGCACGGCTTATACTAGGTACAATTTTGGACCTACCGATTCGGTCCGGTATGCCATCATTCTCGATTTTAGTCAACATACGTTCGACCGCCGGCATTATCAGCGTGTAAGTTGCGATGTATAGCCTCGATCTCTTGTGCAATATTATACGGTGGCGTATAAAACCAATACTCCGACTCTAAAATAAGCGCTAAAACAGCCCCAGAGTTTGGGGAAAGCTGACGTACGTGCGCCAACACTGTATCTTTGGTCCCGTCGCCATCGCAAATTTTGTGTTTTAAATAAACGGCGTACGCGGCTAGGAGTTCCTCATCAAATTTACATTTAAAGGAAAAGTAACAGCAGCGTTTATAAAACTGATTAGGGTGAAATGCATCAAATTGCGTACGTATTCGCCAGCCAGTCCGTGTAATTGATCTGGATGATATAAATTATTGAAATCGGCAATCAATTTCTTAACAATTGATCACACCCCGATCGGCTCTATTGCACTTCATTTACGATCGGCCTTTGCTTGTTCTGACGTTCGTTGATTTGGTCACGCATGGTGGATACTACGCTGGTAGTCATATGGTAGGAGGTCATACACGCATCATCATTTTGGACCTCTAGGTGCGACAACCGGAACTCGTATGCTCTGGATATGGCGTGCGGTGCCGCGTCTACGTAATTACAATCATTTTTTAAGAAAAAAATGTAATCGCCGTGCAGGATATACATCTTAATTTCGGGTTGTTCGATCCGGTCGGCCGGCGGAACCGGGTTTTCGACGGATCCCGAAGATACGGGAATTTGTACTACACATCCGTCGAAACGTATCAAGTACACTTTGTATTTTGTTGCCTCAAATTTTATGGTATGGAAGGGACTGGCGACGGTGTCCCTTGAGATTGTGACGCAGCTATCGTCGCCTTCTCTGAAAGCCACGGCTTTCATTTGATCATCTGTGATCTCAGCGTTTAACTTTAATACATCGGGTGCGTTTGTATATAAATATTGACTCTCGCCATCGCGTAGATGCATAGATTTTACGTCTTCGAGTTGACAATAATACTGCAGCGTATGCGACTTCACTTGGATGATGCTGCCGGAGCTCAGCGGGGTTAAGGCGTGTTTTTTTAATTTCACGTTGTGCTGTATTGATTCGTCGTGCATGCATACCTTCGCGGGTAGCTCTTCGTCCACGATCGTGGCAAACGCCGTGACGTTGTTACGATGGAAATAAATCGGAGCGACTAACCTGTGCCCAACATCCGCGTCATCCAAGTAAATGTGTTTTTTTTTGACTGCATCTTGATCTGAAAATTCTATTAAGTGTACGCCAGTGATAGTACGTATGTATTGTTCATACGGCGGTTGCGTTGTATTGTGGCCCAGATCCACGTGACGAAGTTGTAACACGATTTCGTTCTCCCTCGGATGCGTGTATTCTACGGTGGCATTTTTACCAGGCTTGCACTTTACTGACACCGCAACATCGGTCACTTGAAACTCCAGCTGGTCACCGTTCTGCTGGACCGTAACGCCTTGTAAAATATTGTGTGCGTCCTTATGGTTATTGGATATAGCATAGGTTAACCCGACTTTACAGCTTGAGACCACGCCATTTCTTTTATGACTCAGAACGAATACTGCTTTAGTTTTATCAAGCGTACATGACGGATCACAATGCCGACGGTAGTAGTCGCGGGTTAGTGTCACGTTTCCCACCGACAATCCTGACCTTTCAAACGGGGGTGCCGTTTCATCACTAGGGTAGCCCGGTGTTCTGCTTGGTATCAAAATGCCGATGGTAGTAGTCGCGGGTTAGTGTCACGTTTCCCACCGACAATCCTGACCTTTCAAACGGGGGTGCCGTTTGATCACGGCAGTCCGGTATTCTGCGTGGTACTTTTTTTTGGCGTACCATACGCAAACGTGCAAATTGGTCGCGCAAGCATACTGCGACCGACATGTCTAACCTTCGTTGAGGTAATGTCACCGCGTAGACCCACGAGGCACATATCGTTGTATTTATACGTCGTGGCGTCACGGCTACAACCCTCGCATCGTGCACATCACGTTCGCGGCATAACAAAGAAGGACCGTGTCGCGCGTTTTACACATCATCTACGTGATTTGCCTTCGTGTCGTAACAGCTCGAATCGCCACTCGTGTTACAGCGTAAACCGGCCACGCTCGCATCGGTGATGATGGGTGCTCGGACACGACGTGGCGACCCCGCCGTGGACATCGCGAGGTGTGGACACCGCCCGGCCGCGCGCGCACGTACAGGCGTATATATATACAATTACCATGATCACCTAGCGTGTTACGTGTTTACGTCAGGATGTATCCCATAAACGGTCAAAAATTTAAATCCCACTTAAATGGTACCAACAGATCGTCCGAACTCGCGCACGCCGTAAACATCAAACCGGGCGAGTCCGATCTTGCTACGCGGTTCGCGCAACCAAACCGGAACGGTTACGACCGCGTCGATCACGTCGGGATGGCGGGACTGCAGTGCAAAATGTGCGCCGTGATCGCCTTACTATCGGTGAGCATGTTTTGCAACCTCGCGTTCTTGACCGGCGTCGGCGTGGTCACCCTTAATTACAAGACACATATCGAACTGTACCTGCACAACATGACCAGCAACGAGGTGGAGGACGCGCCGCTGTCGAGCGACAATGTTGCTAGGGCGGCCTTCGACGTACGCGGGCTGCTCAACACCGCCCACATGACCGCGGCGGTGGTTGTTAACGACACGAGCACGGTGCGAGAGCCTGTTACCGACGCGCGGGAGCCGGCTGTACGCTCCCGCGTAGACCAGTTGGCGCATTTCATCCTAACCACCGAAGAGTCGATGCAGCGCATTACCGGTCAGGACACCTTTCTGTTAATAAAAGCGATCACCGAGATCATGACGACGACCGACATGCAGGCGGTCAACGAGTTGCTACGCAATTTTGGACGGAACGAAACGGTGCAAAGCATGCTCACGATCGCCACTCGCGGTCTCAACGACGTGGACGCGGCCAGGGACTCCACCTGGCGTCTGATGCATGGTCTGCGCGAGGCGTTAGACGTGTACGCCCGTAACGACGGCGCCGGCGACGACTACGAGTACGAACGGGATGCCGAAAGACGCAGCTCGCCGCGAGGCAACGGACGAAACGCCGTACGTGATTTTATGTGATGAAAATGAATTTGGGGATCGATTCTTTTTGCGGAATAAAACACGAGCTACGCAAGAAAAATAGTCGTCGGCCACACGACATGCGCAATTACGCAAAGCGCCCACGATCGATCGTTGTCGGTTGCGCGTTTTTTTAACCCGTAGACACGAATAATATTACATCTATTAAAATACGGTGCAACACGATGGTTTTTTATCATCGTACTCGTTGTGCTAAAATGTAACTTGTACACAAACGTGATTGAAAAAAACGCTGTACACGTGACTGCACCGAACACACGCAGCGCTCGATCCGCTTAATGGCGCGTGTTGAGATTCGCGCTCGGACACGTCGGCACGTGTAACTGCGCCGAAAAACGCGCGCATGTCAAGTTTGGAATCCGCGTGCAACCGGATCACGTTGGCACAGCGGCGCACGTCGGTCGTGTGCACGTCTAACGCGTTGTACGTGCAAAACTCGACCGGGCTGGCCGTGAACAGGTCGTGATCCATTATCTTTCGTAGCGCGTCGACGTCGCCCATGGCGTTGTGCTGCAAAAGGGGCTCCTCGCCAAACAGGTGAGCGTACACGGAGGCCTGTCGGTGATTTGGACGCAGGCCGGGCAACAGACGCCGCGCCACCACGAGCGTGTCCTTCACCAGCAACGCGCGCATATCGACGGGGGACGCGCGCTTGAGGCTGGCGCTGCGTCGGAGCAAAAGAGGGACGTCGAAGCGTCGCGCGTTGTGAGCGATCAACGCTACCGTCACGTTTTCGTTGCAGAACGTGGCGACCCAATCCCAGAACGCCACCCCGACCATCGACCACGGCGGCTTACGGCGCAGACGGGCGTTGGTTATGCCGGTGATGCGCGTAATGGTCTTCGAGATCGGCATGCGCTTCGGTTGAGCGTCCTTGTAGAACGATTTGCCGGTGCCGCGCTCGAGAGCCGCTAGGGAGATAATCTCGGCGTCGGCGTGCAGTCCGGTGGTTTCCAGATCGAGGATTATCTCGACGCGCTTTGTCATGGTGCTACGTGACACACGTGTTACTTGCGAGCGTCTATCACAGCATCGGCGCACAAAAACTTGCACGTTCGACGTATATATATGTCTGATAACACATCCGTATCGACGGGTCGCGTATGCGCGCACAGCGTCGGCATGTCCGTCCTCGACGTTTCGGTATCAGCGCCTGTGTGTGGGATTGCGTGTTGCTGCGAGCCCAAGCATCGATGGGTGTACGGGCGGCACGTAAAAAACGCGCACGACCGTGTACAACGGTTCATTCCTGTGAACCTGAATCGTTTTTTTTGTGAACCGGACACGCTCCCATCTGACGACGCCATCGGGCGCGGTATGTACACGGGCGAAACATTCGCCGCGACCCTCTTCTCGCACGAACACGCCGACGCTGCGGTGCACGAAACCCTGCTCGAAGAGATAGCCGCAATCATCGCGGAACCGCGAGAGTGCGCGGGGTATATTTTGACCGACGCACGCGGCATCAAGGCGGACGAATTGCAGGTTGTCAACCGAGGTTTAACATTCGCCGAGGAGCCGCGATTAGGAGTCACGCCGGTGGACCATACGGAGGATATGCACGCGTTCAGCGCGCGCGACGGTTGTCAGAAAAGGCAGCTCGCGTGCTTTCACTGCCACCCGAGCGTCATCGAGGACAAACTCGGCGCGCACGCCCCGCCCAGTTTCGAAGACGGCGCCGTGCTCCTGACGGTACTGACCTGGTCCACGCGTCATTTGGTAATCGGGTACACCGGCATCTACATAATCGAGAAGTTGAACGGGCCTGGATGGTCCATCGGTCAAAGGCGGACGCAATGCGAGCGCTGCCTACGATCGCGTGCCAGACGTTTAGGCCTGACCAATTTTGACGTGCGCTTGGCCGCGAAGGCGCTCCTGGAATGGCAGGACACCTTCGACTTTAACGTCGGGGCCGACGGAAAACTTCTGGAGCTGCTAAGATCCTGCGCCTTTCAAAGTTTGCGCGAGCTGCAGGACTACCTCACGGTGTTTTGCGTACTGTTCCGTGGCAATTTGATGGTCGACTATCACCCTTTTGCGCACGCGCAGCTTAAACGATTACGATTGTGATCTCACATTGTTTAGGTGTGGTCGATCCGGTTCTATGGGCGTAAATCTTTTGACGCGTAGAGCGGTTGGGTAATAATTGGTTGCGCTTATTAACATTAGTCTAAATTACGCCGTTGTGTGTAGACATGTATATTCGTGTCTTCGTTGCTGCGGGGAAAGTCTTATTTCGTGGAACAACATCGGTGTGTACAATTCATCGACTCGGACGCAGTTCTACCGCAGTGCGCACTCGAACAGCCACTTTCGTAAAGTTTGTTACAAGTATATAACGGCAAGAGTAACAATTTGCGATTGTCACTCACCACTCGTTCCGCGCTCACGCTTGAGCTCCGCCGCATATGCTTGCCACCTTTCAACGCTTCTACAGTCAAGGTTAGGTAAGGTAGAGTGAGAAATTGTAGGCTCGTGGTCGCAGAGCTGGCGTGCTGTTTCCATAATTTGGGCATACAGGTCGATGAACACCTTTTTGTAAGCTTTAAAATACATCGTCCTAGCGGCGGGATCGTTCGCGCACTCCACTTCGAAGCGAGCTACACCGAGAGTGTCGTAAGGGCTCGTCAAATCCGTGCTGCTTGCAGGCGCCGAGATGTCTATCGGCAGGCTTAGCGTCGGGTTCTGCGCGTATCGGCGTCCGGGGCTTGACGCACGGACCGGTTTGGAGTACCACTTGTCGCACTCTCCGTCTGCCTGGTTCATCACGACCTCGTGAAAAGCGATCGCCACCGTGTTGAAGTGTTCGAAATCGCGATTCGCCACGCAGCGGATCATGACTACCAGCTGACGCGTCAACACGCCCACGACGTTACGAAGAATGAGCCGATGCGTCAACGTAGAACTCGCACCTTCAGCGCGGAAACGAACTTCGGCCTCCAACACATCGGTGACGCATATGTTGATGGTGTAAGCGACGCACTGGCTCAATTCGGGAAACCGCCCGGGAAACCGCCTTTCTCGTAACGCCAGATGCTCGGGTGTAAAGGAGACGGGGTTGTGCGTCACGACCCAAAAAGGGCCACCACGGCCAGCTTCGTCGCGCAAATCCTCATCCAGAGCGGAATCGTGCGGTTGTTCCTCATCGTCCGAATCGTCGCGCAAATCCTCATCCGGAGCGGAATCGTGCGGTTGTTCCTCATCGTCCGAATCGTCGCGCAAATCCTCATCCGGAGCGGAATCGTGCGGTTGTTCCTCATCGTCCTCATCGTCGAAGAAATCCACATCTTCCCGATTTACGAACTCGGGGAAGTCTGCCTCGAACGCGCACGCTTTGACGCCGAGATTCGCAAAATTTTCGAGATAACGCTGACGAGATGTCGGGTTTTCGCGCTGGTTTTTGAAGGCGCCAACCCCGCTTCGGTTGACCAGGAGCGCTCTCTGTACGTCCCTCAGCTTGATCAAACCGTCGAGCGCCAACGAATCCGCAATTGTTGGCGCGCTCGACGATCCCGACAGGAAAGTTTGCGCGGCGGACAGAATGCTTTGCATCGCGCCGTGGCCGCGGTAAACGCAGCGGCATTTCATGTCACCGCTTTTGGGAAACACCGCTCGAAGCACGAACGGGAAGTGCGTCGTCGGTTTTGTATCCTGACGTGCTTGCAGGACCTCCCACGCGAGAGACATGCCCTCTTCCGAAGCAGATCGGGTCGACATGCCCTCCTCCGAAGCAGGTCGGATCGACATGCCCTCTTCCGAGGCAGGTCGGGTCGACATGCCCTCTTCCGAAGCAGGTCGGATCGACATGCCCTCTTCCGAAGCAGGTCGGATCGACATGGCGGCACGAATCGCCTTTTACGGTTCGTGTTATCGGCCAACCTACACCACCCTCTCGCCTCGCTCGGAGCGTACGTCGCGGGTGTGTATGTATAGTACTCGCGCGCACTTTCGACCGGTACACCGGCATCTACATAATCGAGAAGTTGAACGGGCCTGGATGGTCCATCGGTCAAAGGCGGACGCAATGCGAGCGCTGCCTACGATCGCGTGCCAGACGTTTAGGCCTGACCAATTTTGACGTGCGCTTGGCCGCGAAGGCGCTCCTGGAATGGCAGGACACCTTCGACTTTAACGTCGGGGCCGACGGAAAACTTCTGGAGCTGCTAAGATCCTGCGCCTTTCAAAGTTTGCGCGAGCTGCAGGACTACCTCACGGTGTTTTGCGTACTGTTCCGTGGCAATTTGATGGTCGACTATCACCCTTTTGCGCACGCGCAGCTTAAACGATTACGATTGTGATCTCACATTGTTTAGGTGTGGTCGATCCGGTTCTATGGGCGTAAATCTTTAGACGCGTAGGAGGGGGGGGGTAGGGGGGGGGCTGTGCACCTGGACGTATCTTCTGATGATGATCTGTTTTGATCAGTCATCTGACCACATTGTTCAGAACCGTAAACTTAAACATGCACAACCGGGTATGCGTGGGGTGTTAGTTTTTCGGTAAATGCGAAAGTTTTATTAAAGTATTTCGACGATCGCATGAAACGATATCAACCGGCGCGCGTGTTTACGGTACAGATACACCGCCGGTGTATAAATCGACACACCTTATTTTATAACATTTGACGTGCTGACACGCACGAGACGGTGCAAATACACGTTAAAAACGGTGTTTTTTGTTGTTACTGTACCGTAATGTCTGTTGACTTATTGTCGCTTCATCCACGCACAACCAGAATGTTTCCAGAACTATAGCTCCTCCGATACAGAATCTGATGCGGAATCGGGTATTCCGTCGTCAGACATTGTTACGTCGTTGTTTAAATCTATCCTTTCTAACAACCTTACGATTCTCGTAAATTCAACAATACCCTGTTTATTAAAATATGTTTCCATAAAACGTCTACCTGTTTCGCCTTCGTCGGATGGCTCGAAACACGCTTCTAGGATTGGATTTGTATTGAATATATCAGGTAAATAGTGTTTTGTGTATCCCAATCCGTAATGAAACCCAAATAAATTTTTTACGTGTGCGCCCAAACGCTTTTGATGTGTTGCATCGTCTTTGTTGTAGATTTTATGCAGTATTTGTAAAAGCAAATCCGAGTCAAACCCAAAAAGGACAATCAAATCGTTTAATTTGTTTAATTCGCTTGAAAAAAGTGTATGACTTGTGTCCTTATTCGTAAAAGCAAAGTTCGCAATAAGTCTAATGATTTCCTTCTCATGACTATTATATGACACTTTGCCGAACAAAGCAGGAATTAATCCCTCACGAAGCATGACGTTAGCAAACGTGTTTACGGTTGCATGTGGTTTCGCGTATATCTTTGCTAATTCTATCACGTATCTAATATATCTTACGGCATCTTCACCTGAAAGACATATAATAACTGCAGTAAAACCCTGCACGTATGCGGGTAGGTCTTCCTCAAAATTTCCACTTTTACCGTTTTGTGCCGCATTCACAATTTTTTCAAAATATACCTTAAAGGCTTTTTGGATTTTTTCAAACAAAGGCTCAGCGCGGTTCATACAATTAAAATCGTCGGCCTTGGCAGTAAAGTCAATGGCAAGGTGTCTAATTAAGAAAGCAAAGTCAAAAAAGGTGTAATAAGTATCTTTCAGAAATGTATCCATCACTTTAGTCAAATATTCAAATTTATCTGTATCCTCTGTAATGTAATGTGTCGTATCAAAAATATTAAAAAGTGTTTTACGATCCAAACGAGCGTAATCAAACATGTAATTTGCAAGTTCTGATGATTTTTCTGTTTCAAACGCATCTACCATATCTACGTCATCTTCCATATTTGAAGCGTTTATATGATAAATTTCTATTGTTAAATATATATACATAGGCGTTGGCTCTTTCGGTGGCATTCGGATTACTTTTTGTAAACAGGGTACGTGAGCCATGTAAGATAAACGTTTCTCAATACTCATGTGTTGTAGATAGGCGTATATTGTCTCGTATTCACTGGGTTTAAACACTTCACGAACATCTTCATCAGTAAAAGCAATCCCTCGGTTAAACTTATCCCATACGTGATCGGCCACCATCTGTGTAAGCATGTGCACGAGGTTTCTGCGCGTGGCTTCTTGAATTTTAGGTTTTAATTTCTCATCCAGATTTTTAAATAATAAGGTAAAGGTTTCTATTGAAGCTAATAATTTATTTTTCGCGGGTAAACGTTCATTTTTACTATCTTCAGTAAATTTAATTTCTGCGTCCAGCCACATCGATGTCAAAATTTTAGTGATTGAGTCTACGGTCGATTTATTTTCGAAAACTCCTTTAGAATTAATACATCCTGATGTATTGTCGTATGCAAAAACAAATTGGTTTTCTTCCCATATAAATTTGCATGGTTTAGAAGGTACAGTGTCCCTGAAATGTGTATTCACACCACGCATCCCTGCTAAACTATACGCGTTAATTATGATGTTCCACATATGTTCGGGTAATTCGGACTTGGCATTTGCCGGATTGGCGCCACGAGACCCATTCACACGCTTCGATTCAGCGATCATGTCTGTGATCGCTTGTGTAAATGCTTGTTGTTCCTTAGGTGCCCCCTGTTTTTTCGTGCGATCTTCTTGCTGTTTCGGTTCTTCTTCCACTTGTTGTCGCGTCTGTGCTGCTGCTTTTTCTTTTGCTACGTTTGCTCTTTGGCGTTCTATTTTTTCCCGTTGATTACGTTGGCTTACTTTACTACCATTTTTTACCGCAGTCATATGCATACCATCCTGTACTGCGATTGACATAGTGTTGCTAACGTCCCAAAATGAAGATTAAACCTGCCTTAACAAGTTTTTGATGCGGGGTATAAAGTTCATGCGCGCGCAGGTATATATACTCAACAAACATCATGACGCGCACAAGTTTGGTGAACTGCGAGCTGCATTTGTGCAGAGCGCGCAACGCAGTATTTCGGAGAGCTACGATTACGAAAGAGCATCCGGTTTGTGCCACGTTCTTGATCGGCTTAGTATGTTTGACCAATGGGAAGAAGTTTGCAACTTATGGTATTACGCTTTCAAACAGTTCCGGTCTGGAAATTTCGAGTACACTGGACACCAATCACTCGACTGCATGCTCTCGACTCTCTGTTTAAGTTTAGCGTAATGAACGGTATCCCTGCAATGCAGGTGCCAGCGGACGAGAGCTCCATTCCGACTTCGGTTGATGCGGGGGTGCCCTGCCCGGTTAAGCAATCCAAGGATCCGATCGACGCATCGAAGCAAACCGTATTAGCGTGTGTGTAAAAGTGCGGAACGATCGTACGCGCCAAACGGCAGCTCGGTCGACACCGCATCGACCACGACATCGCGTGTGACCAACTTGGATCGGCATCGGTGAATGGGCAGCCGCGACGCGCAGCCACCCTTGTCGCGCGCGTGTTTACGGTAAAGGTACACCGCCGGTGTATAAATAGATACACCTTATTTTACAACATTCGTTAAATATATATATATATATTTTGTTGTTACCGTACCGTAATGTCCGTTACCATAACCACCGATAGGAACGCGCTAGTATTTCAACCCGTGTTCGTCGGGGCCTTAAAACAAATCGCGGATGTCGACACTGGGGACTCGAAACTGGTAGGTACTTACCGGGACACGCAGGGTATTCACCGGGCTTACAAACAATGCATTTCTGATATAAACAAAACGTCTAAACGAATAAACGAAATACTGACAGAGGTAAAATATCCTGGTGTATTTTATTGTGGTCCGAACGTGTTTGGGATTTTATCATGGGATCAACCAACCGATACTTTTTGGTGCAATGATAGCCGTGGTTTATTGGATCGATTACACTTTCCTCTAGTTCATTTCTCTCCGTCCATTTCTTTCGAAGTTTATGCATTGTGTATTGTGCGGTTGCTTAAACAATATGTATCGGTTGAGGATGTTGCAATTTATAGTAAAGTAAATTTTGTCTACGACAGCGCCGTAGACACAATATACAAATTTTCAGAGAATACCAGTTTTCAGTATATCGACGTGGAAGGCTATTCTGCTGATTTGGGACGCGCGGTTTTGTGGAGATGGCGACAGCCAGTAAACACCGCGACGCGGGAGTTGCATGCAGAGCTTATGGGTAACGGACATGACCATGCATCGGCCAGCTCACGCCGACAAAAAGTTAAAAGAGAGCAGAATGCCCAGCTGTCACGTATGATTGATAGTGTTCGCGCGTACGTAGGCGAACGTAAAACCGTACTCGTTCCGGTACAGTTGGATATCTTAGATAATAGAGGACGGCATGCAGCGCTTTGTGTTCTGCAAGAAGAGCCCGACGGTAACGTGCAGGTCAATGTGTACGATTCATGTTTGACTGAACTGGCACCGTTGTATCACGAGCTTGCACGTTTATTGGTCGATATTTTTTTTGGCGCGTGTAAAACTTGTACACCCATCTTAAGAGCAACCAATCTACGGCAGTACGGGACAGCCTTGTGCACGGATTTTTCATTATACACGATGCACGAAATCATGGACTATATACAAACGAATAAAAAATACGATCCCGTTGAAATTGATAAGATCGTAGGAGATAAAAGTTCACGTGTTCCCAGCGTGTATACGAACCTGTTATTAGTTGGACTCGTGGCGATGCTGAAAAATACAGATACGCAGAATGTACTGGAAGCGATAAAGGTCGACACGAGTAAGATTTCGCATCCCAATTCACCCCACTTTACGACAGACCATCAGGTAAAAACCGGTTCTAAAATGCAAAAGATTGAAAACGGCGAATTGTCACCAAACCTTTCGTTCGCAGAGCACAACGATGCGAGATCGCAGGGCGCCAATTCCGAGGTCGACACGCATTTATACCGTGAGCGCGCGCCGGAAAACTATATTTTTTATATTAAAGGACTTGTAGAACTCGATGGCCCAGCTTTGAGTCGCTGGCTACAGTTCTAAGGGGGGGAGGGGCATCGCGTGCGGCGACTTCAACTGTAATGAACACAATTCGGACAATCGATAAACACCGCGCCTATCGCTGTTTGTATTATTATCCAACGCCCCACAAAGCTAATGTGGATTATAGGGTTGTAAAAAACAGTACATCTGGCAAAAAAAACGAAATTGTAAAAAACGTGACACCAAATAACTCAAATGTACAATACGATACTTGTGATCGCAGCGAAATTTTTCATACTCAAGTTTTGGCCGCGCTGGTGACGCGATCTTACCCGACACGCTGATTTGGAGGACATTCAATACCCGATACGTGATATTGCTGCAAAGCCTCGTTCGTGCTGCGCGACTCATGTACGCGCGTGGTGTTGCAAATATAAACTGTCGTTCGACCAATGTTATACAACACGGTTCACGACGCACCCCGACGTACTGCGTGCGTTTCAACGTAGTTTCGCATGCGAGCGTGCCTTAATTCTGCCAGCCGCAACAGCATGTTCGGAGGTGGCCGTTTCTGTAAAACGCGCATCTCCTCCCGCACAAGTCTGAGATGTTTGTGTCGTGAGAAGTTACGACGTGCCGGTTTGGGCACATGCATCGGCGTCGTGATGGACTTGCACAAAACGGTCGCCACGCGCAAGGGGCGAAACGGCGCGTTCATTACGCTAAACTCTACGTGCTCCAACAAGTTTCTTTTGCGCGGCGTCGTGGAATAAAAACGGCGCAGATCGTAGTACTCGCGCACGACGTACTTCGAGTTTATGTGGAACGCTACCACGCCAACGGCGTAATCGTTTTCGACTATCTCGTGATCCGCGTGCTCGAGCAGGGTAAATCCAAGCGTGTGCATATCCGCCGTGGAATCCACCATGCGCAAGTTGATATGCGACAGTTCCACGCCTTCGCGCACGCATATACGCAGCGCCAAATCGGTCAGAGAAATCATTTTAATTTTTGAGTCACGGTTCCGTCGGTACCGGTGAATATGCCAAACACGCTGGACGTGACCTGAGATGTTTTCGCGCCGGTGTTTGGTTGTTGTTCCGGGTTTTGACTGCGAGCTTCCGACACGGTTGCGAACGGCGGGTAGGGCGTTGGGGGCGTCGTCACTTGAGCGTTGGCCTCGGGTGGTGCCGTGTTCAGCGTTGATATATCTGTGAGCAAACGGAGCTCCTGCTCGTACGCGCAGCACGAGCACGCGCACACAGCCAGATGATCGCTGCACGAATCGCTGTAATTTGCTGCTGCGGCCTCCGTCGCCTCTACCGCCGTCCTTACGCGTGCGCGCTCGTGCATATGCAGCACGTGCGCCACGATCGGGTTGCACGCGCTGATCGCAGCCGCCAGCAACGTCACGGTTACCTCCGTATCCGTAAAAACGTCATCCATGTCGCGTTTGACGCGCGCGTCCATCTCTTGGCGTAGCGTGTGGTACGTCACGCAGGGACAAACACACGCTTGCAGACAATGGACGCCGCATCGCAAGCCGCGGTCATGCGCCTCGTTTTTTGATATGGGCAAACAACGCAACGCCATCGGCCTCTGTCCCAGGTACTACGCCACAGTCGCACGGCTATATATATATACCACGGTGTTTTACCTTCATTTATGCTTTTTTTTTGCCAATCGTGTAGCTCGCGTACACGGGTGCGTCGCGCGGCTGCGATGCGAGTCGAGGGGCACGTATCGTGGGTCTGTCGTTCGCGAGTGTCAGTTTCAGCTCGTGTCGCCGCGCTGTCTACATCGCTCATATATACACTATCATTTTCAAAGTCGCAAATTGCACCCGAGTTGCCGTCGTCCATTAGTTCATCGCTCCTAATGCTATCTTTCACTTTGTGTCCTCAAGCATTTGTATTTTTTGATGTGGCAAATAAAAAAACGTATAAATATCAGGTTCTGACACGTCTTTTTAGACAGTTTGGGACTCTGTTATACTATACGTTGACTCGATCATGAAAGTATATATATCTGCATCGTTTCGATATGACATTTTTTTCACTAAGTCTTTTTCTAACAATCCTCTCGACTTAAACTCATTTTCAAATTCTTTTTCAATCTTTGTTATCATCTCGTTCCACTGAGTACGGTTTTCATCCTCCGGCTTAAAGTCGGTTTTTAAATAAAGTTCTGCTATTTTTTTATACGAATATTCGGTTTCTCCATAAGTGTATATTTTTTTTCCAAATTCATTTATTTCATGTAGAAAATCCGCATTATTTTCGTTATCAAACAAATATTGGTTATAGTATTTATTTTTTGTAAATGTTGTTTTACCTTGATATATATGTTGCCATATGTTATTCTTCGGTGCGTTTTCAACGTAATTTTTTTTTGCGAGTGCAGTAGTGGAAATGTCAATTAGATCAATCTCAAAATCTAACTTTTTGAGACGTGTACCTTCACAATCAACTCTTTGCCAGCTTTGCACAAAACAAAACATTAAAAAGTACATGCACTGTAAGTATTCGTGCGCTTTCCATGGATCGTTTTCATCTCTGGGAGTTTCATGAAAATATTGGTGTAAGGCAACAGTATACACATTTTCACTTGGAAATGGATCATTTACTATCATAAATTCAAACCCGCCGCATGTAAACGTCGTACAAAACCCTAAAAATACGCCAAATGTTTCGTTTTCGTTATCTTCTTCGTATATTTCCCTTGCACTTTGTATTTTACATGTGAATGTTTTTTCAATTGTTTTTTCTGCATCTTGTATCGTGATAAAAAATTCACTTTTTTCGGCTTCGAGTATTAGATTAAATACCTTACAACCCTCACGTACTAATTTTAAAGGATCATCCAAATTTATTTTTTTCGCCTGTTTTGCAGAGGCCAAGGCGCCCCCCGTTGGATTGTAGCCTTCTTGTGGAGGTTTCCGTTTAGCAGTTGTATGAATTCTAGGCATCATACTGGCGCAGTCAGCAATTACGATGGACATTGCGCGATGAATTAAGTGATACCTTTTTGCGCGCAGTTAATAAATAACGCTCAAAAGAAAGACGTATGGTCGATCGCGCGTACAAGATAAGTGCATGTATATTTATATACTTCACGCTTTCACAGAGCGGGTACACAAAACATGAGTCTATGGCATGTACAAAATTCTTCGTTTGCCGTTGCCAGTGAGGTTTGCATGCTCGACGCGGCTTGCAAATCCGTTCGGTACGGTGATCGTAAATGAGCACAAACAGTACTACGTTTAAAACAAAACTGCGTTAACAAGTCTTACTGATCGTAGCTGCGCAGCATGCCGTCGAATTCGTCCGGCGCGGCATCGACCGCATCCGACACGATGTCGGGAAATTTGCACAGTTCGCGAAGCAGGTCCGCGGCTTCGCGATCGGTGAAGGATAAGCCGCCGCGACGGAGGTTAGTGCTCGCGCAACGTCCGAGGCGACCACGTTACACCCGGCGGTGCTCCACAGAACGTGCACCGCGTCCGAAACATCCAGTCGCCCGCCGTCGTGCGCGCGCAGAGTGGCGAGCAGCAACGGCGCGTCGCAGCAGTGCGTGTCGGCGACGGTACGCGCGGCTAGTACGCTGGCCGTTGCGATGAATTGCAGAATTGCGGTCATGCGCCTCGTTTTTTGATATGGGCAAACAACGCAACGCCATCGGCCTCTGTCCCAGGTACTACGCCACAGTCGCACGGCTATATATATATACCACGGTGTTTTACCTTCATTTATGCTTTTTTTTTGCCAATCGTGTAGCTCGCGTACACGGGTGCGTCGCGCGGCTGCGATGCGAGTCGAGGGGCACGTATCGTGGGTCTGTCGTTCGCGAGTGTCAGTTGCAGAGGTTGGAACACTCATGTCGCCGCGCTGTCTACATCGCTCATCCGCGCCCGTGTTGTTGTCACCAACGTGTTTCTCCCAATAAGGTTCGCCACGATTTAAAATACCGCTTAACACCCAATCGGTGGCGCGTGTGCCCACTCAATGCAGCGCGTGACACCAAATTTAATTATTAATGCGCTCAGCGTGTTGGTTCATCAACGCGTCCACATAAAATACCTATATCATGGACATGGAGAGCCTCGATCGGTTACAACGCATTCTAAACACAGCCAAAATTTACAAAAAACGCGCGATACACTACGACCGTAAATATCGCCGGTGCGTACGCGCTTTGCAAAGCGTTCAGCATACGTCCGAGGCGACCGGTGGCAGCGACATTTCTGACGCGTCGAATCGTACGAATCTTTCCGAGGTGCTAAAAGACGCGGCAGCCCTCGCAGGTTGCGTGACTTCAACTAACGAGCGTCGCGGCCGTCGCCGGACCACTAATCTGCTTACGACGCCAGATCGTACGGACCGGAGCGATCCGGATGACGGCGACGCCGACGACGGGGCGGCGCGTATTACCGTTTCTGGTACACGAGCGTCAAGCCCTGAAGATTTGAACACGGAAAACGACGAAACGCGCGTCGTGATGTACAGTTCTTTTGTGGACGGAAACGTCGTGTGGTTGGCTAGAGGCACGCCCTCGAGCGTGACGGAAATACACGCGCGCACTCTGTGCATCGTGCCGGGGATGGCCGTTTCGGTCTGGGTGGAAGACGAGGCCGAGCCGCAGGAGGCCGTGGTCATTGCCGTCACGAGCCGGTCGAAGTTGCACGTGGCTTGGTACGTCGAAAACCGCGATACGTGGGCGCGCGCTGGTGAGGATTACATAGCACCGGAGTGCGTTCAAGAGGCCTCCGTCCAATCTCATCTGTACCTCAACGACGACTGGAAGAAGTGGTCCGCGCGCGCCATAACGGATGCGCGTATGTGGTGGAAAACACCGGGGGTCTATCCACGCAACGACAGCGCGTCGCCTACGTTGTGCATGCCGCACGTGTCGTGGAACTGGAACAGGCACACCGCAATAGTGTCCGGCACCACGCCCCCGCTGACCGGCATCGCGCGCGATTTGTTTCTTCTGCTCGTGCGACCGGCCCTTCACCTTGGCGTGGAGATTCGCAGCGATGTCAACGTCATCGACGCCTACGAACAAGCGGTCGTGCACGAGCATCGACGCGCGGAGTGGACCATGCACGCGTGCAACGATTTGGATGCGTCGTGTCAGATGTGCGGCAAGTGCGATCTGCGCAACGCGTACACCGTGCGGTTGACCGACGACATCACACGGAACAGCGTGCTCTTCAGCATGGGTAGATCTTGCGCTGGTGCGTGCGCGTGTGTTTACGATTGCGTGGCGGCGTTGCGCCAAATGGGTGCCGACGCCACCGTGGACGTGGTGCACACGTACCGCGAGATTCAGATAGATCGGCGCAAACGAAATCAGCAGCTGGACCGGAAGCTATCAAACGTATCGGTCAATTAACCATCGAGTCATTTGTTTTTGTGCCGTGCAAAACGCTGTTTACGACGAGGTAAGCAGGATGCATTGATCCACATCTCGTCTACTATACCTAAGTCATCTTGACATGGAATTAAAAGATCTGCAGAATCTCTCTGTTGAAATTTTGACCAGAAGACCACAAGTGACCAAAAAATTGGTAATATATATATATATATACGCACATATCAAAATATACTATAAACTCTCAAAACGCCCAAAACGTAATGTCATACGATCGTTGTCGTGAAGACGCGACAAATGCGCGGTGCGTTTTTCGTCGTGTGTATATCAGTGTTTGTGTACGGCAACACACAAAGAGTTGCGATTCTCCAAAAGCGTTTCTTAATATATCCAAGCCGTTGAACACCACAGCTCTTTTTTTATAAACTTATGAAGCTTTATCATGGACGTCGCGGGCATTTCTATTACGTGTGCATGATGAACATACTGGTTTTCACACTCGCTTCACAAGAGGATTTTTACTTGCATCGAGGTAAATGGACAATTTCGTCGCGGATGACAAGATACGGCTTTATTCACATTCCTAAGACAGCCGGATCGTCGTTTTTGAAAGAGTCTCCGCAACACCTTCCCGTGGGTTCCACTCTTCAAGGCAACCAAGAAGAAGCCGCTTGCATTAGGACTGGCATACCGCCATCGCGACAGGTAGTGTTTTTACGCTCTCCGCAAAGCCACGTATACTCGCAATTCCTCGAGTGTAAATACGACGACTGGGGCAAACAAGTTACAAAAAGCCACAATTATCCTGGCAGGCACAATATGCAGGTCGCGAGCGCAGGATTCGAAGAGTGGTTGATGCACTTCGTGAAGACTCCGAAGGGACGCTTCAATCATGCTTATAACTGTTACAATCCAACAAACATGCAAACTAGGTACTTGGCATGCTCGGGATGCGGTTCAAGACACGACCCACACAAAACCTCATGTAATGATACGCGTGTGCTGCGCGAGGCTCAACTTACTCTGAATCGAATCGGTTTCGTGGGGATCGTGGAATATTATAATATAAGCGTATGCGCGTACGAATTTTTCGTCGTAAATAGCACGCAGTGCACCTGTGAGGCGGGCCGTTTGCGATTCCCGACAAACTATTCACAAGCGCGTATCACTCACGGGGTCAAACAGCATTCTATACAAGACCTGTCAGACACGCACCTGCGCTTGATAAATAAGCTGATACGCCTGGATGATGCTGTGTACTGGTACGCACTCCGCAGATTTGAGAACTACGTGGATGATATAAACAAAAAATTTGGTGTAAACCTACGATGCAACGACTCCAGTCGACGCCTGTTGGTGACACGTCCGAAGCAACACCGGAGAGTGGACAGTCGCTTCGCACGCGAAGAATATATGCCTTTGTTGACGCCCTATTTGATCTTCACAACGGTATTTTTTGTGACGTTGTGCATACAGAAAACGCGCCGACTTTTGTTTATAGTTGTTGGTTGTTTTCATAAATAAGAAAAAACGCTATACAAATCTGTCGATTCTTTTAGGCAATACGCTAAATAGATGATTTTTTGGACTGTGGCATCAAAACGCCAAATCGGACGCGTCACACACGCAGATCACCGATTGAAGAAACATAACGGTGTTATGAGATATCGGGAGCGGCGCGTCTTGTTTGTAAGAGCGCGCTGCGCGATGAATCAGCGATTTTTATTTTCTGGGCGACCGTGTCGCAAACGCGTGCAAAAAATATTTTTACACGTCCGTCATTTTCCGTCGCTCGGATCGAACTTATGAACGATATACGAGGCATCGCAACCATCGCGCGACCATCGTGAGCGCTCGGCCACTTTAAGCCGGTTCAAATTTACACCGCCGTCGTGTGCACACACGCGGTGCACACACAACAACAACCTTCAAATATACTTGGTGAGTTTTTTTTTGATGAAACGGATCGCATCGTCGTCGTCGTCGTTTCTGGTGAATAGCGATATGCAGCCTGCGCCTGTTGGACATGTCGAACTGCTTACGTCGGGTTTAGTCGAATCTGCGACAAACGTGGTGTGCGAAACTTGCACCGATCCCTCGTGCGATAAATTCGTACCCGCGGACCAGTCCCGTCTACGCTTACGGAACCTTCTGCATAAATGGATCGATACCGATCGAGCCGAACTGAGCAACGACATCACGGCTATGGCGACAGCGTACGATAGTAGAATACACGAGCTTCTGAATACCGACGCGTCTCACGACGGAAGCGCCGATTATATGGTCGCGAAAGCGGGTGATGCAAGTCGCGACGAGGACGAAGCGATGCGTAAGCTGCTTGCGGAATCTCGATTGATTCGAGAGCTTCTGAAAGATGTGGAATGTTGCATTTGTTCGGAGTACCTTACGCCGTACGAGGTGGGTTGCAAGGGCGGCCACACGCTCTGCAAGCCCTGTCTGGAATCGCAATGCAAGCGCTATCACGGTCACGCAGAGATCGCGTGCCCCGTCTGTCGCGAGCGTGTGATCGTGGAAGCTACCTTCGAACCGAAGCTGTGCCGACACGCGTCCAGAATGTTTTGCGACGTGGTAGGACATGTGTGTCCTTTATGCACGGACCCGAACGAGCGCAGCCTGCAGGATCTGCTCACGCACGTGAAGAACGAGTGCGTGTCTGTGGTAAGGCTCGCTACGCGGCAGGACATCCGTGATATCAGATGCGAGTTGGTGAAAAAGCTAACCAAGGAGGTGATTGGGCCGAGTCTCCGTGCGCTTCTGAAAAAACGTGCAAAACAGTACGACCAGCGCGTGGACGCGATATCTCGTTGGAGCGCGAAGCGCGCTTGTGCAAGCACGGACGCGGACGCAGACACGCCGCCTCGTAAACGGTAATGATTCAAACAGCGTGTCAGATATTAAAACATCCTGCGTAGCGTATGATGAATGATAATAAGAAAAACACACGCCCTTTGCGCGTAGGGATGTACCGATTTTATCGGCCTGTAACTTCATAGTTCACCTGATTTTTGTACTTGCGACGTATTGAGGGAGCACGGTGAGGGTTGAACCCACCTTGTCATTATTTGCTTTTTACAGTCACGTATCAAACGCATACCACAAATGGACTATCGGCTGAAGTTCGGTCGGGATTTGGGTAATCCCACCACTGCCAAGGTAGCACGTATTTTTTTGTTCGGCTTGCTTATTATTTGCACGAGCGTGTGGTATATGACTGTGCCACCGTACGTATATTTCGGTTTTCTCATCACGGCAGACACGCAGCACTACTCATCGACAAAATTTCTTCCGATTTCATTTGCGATCGATCCTCGGTTGGTGCTGGCTCCGGACACGGCGTGTGTTGGCCGAAAGCAGCAGGACCTGGCTACTGTTATTCCTGGCTTTCGGAACACGTACATATTTACGAATCCTAAAAGTTACTACGCCGACTACGAAAAAAGTTATTACGCAATCACCGAAAAGAAAGCGGGTTGGGACTGTTTTCGACACTATGAAATCTTGGCACGCGGCGCGATTCCATACTTCGTGGGCATAGATAATATCCCGGAATACACGATGTATCCGTTTCCCAAAGAGCTTGTGCGAAAAGCTATGCGGTTGCCAGGGGTTCCTTCCGAGGCCAATGTGAGCGCGGCGTTGTCCGCCTCGAGCAATTACACGTCCGATAGTTTCAAAATCGACCGTTCTTTGTTCAACGAATCAGAATATTGCGAGCTGCGCGCTCGGATCTTAAACCACACTCGCGAAAAACTGACCACGCGCGCGCTCGGTGAGTACGTGCTCGAACAGGCTCAAATCGCACGAGGTTCGGTATTCAGCGAGTTGCCCACCACTTTGCTTGTGACCAGCTGTGGCGTCGAATATCAGAGTGGTTTTTTATATATGGGCCTCAGCGCCGTGTTGGGACCGAAGTTATCCGCGTATCCGTGTAGAAAAGCGATTGTGCATACGGATCATTTTAACGATACCGGTGCATACGGAAAAGGTTTTGGGTTTCAAGGTTTTTTATCTACGCCGGCTTTGTACGAAGATCACACCGAATTCGAAGCCGACGCTGGTTATCGTGGAATTGCTGATCATAGGTTACAGCACGGACAGTTTGACGTAATCATCGTCACTAACTCCGGCAATGGTCATTGTGCAATGGAGGAACATAACACGGAGGTCATGTCGGAGCAAACCAAATATTACCGAAAAACTCGTTGCGAAAAAGTTCCCAACTGTACATCGGTGGTGGAACACAAAAAACGACCCCTTCAGAATCGGAACGCGAGATATGAAGTTTGTACTGCAAGAATATCTTGCCAGACGAAGTGACACCGTCGTCGCGTACGTTGATGGTAGTGACATTCATGGATGTCATTCTATGCTCCATACGGATTTACCCCTCGTGAACCTACACTTTGTGCGCGAAACTTCTAATGAATACACCGGACATTTAGTACAACGACCGGAAAAAATGCGCGGCAACGTTGACCCCGAGATACAGCACACCCAGCCCATGAAGGCCGAGAAATCTTAAGGCGTTAAGACCTCCGCCTTCGCAGCGACGGCTGCCGTCGACACCGAAGATGCCAGCCCTGCTGCGGACGCTGAAGACGCGGACGTTAACCCCGAGTGGACTCTCACACCGAGTTCGAAGCCGATGCTGGATATCGCGGAAATGCTGAGCATGGGTTACAGCACGGACGGTTTGACGGACTCTTAATCACAAACTCCGGCAACGGTCAATGTGCGTTTTTGTTGCATGCGACGGCTACATGTTTTGCTGCTCGCGTGGCTGTTTAGTTTGCGTGCTTCTTTGGCTTGCGCGTCAATGGTGCGGTTTGCGAACTAGAAGTCGTAAGGAGGGTTTCGGCATCGTTGCTCATATCCAACAACGTTTTCGCAGCTTCAACTGTTTCCTGTTTGTCGGCTCTAGCGTATATCTTGCGTATGTTATCTGTTTTTTGTGGCTCTGTTATCAACGGGGCTCCATCACCATCTTTATTTTTTGGTGCATGTAATGTGCACGCGTGCAAATCCTGAATCAGATTATCTACGTCGTTTGACGACGGACACATGTAAATCGACACGTTTTCAGTTCGTACCGATTGCCGACGCCTACGTGTATGTAGGGTGTTTGCAATAAACGTTTTGCACTTATTTTCCACACGCAGCGCAGAGTCGTAAAGTGTACAACATGTTGTACGACGATAAATATGGCAACGTAAACGATGCATCCATTCGGAACTTCGTTTTTTTTTGTGATAGCTGTCGCATTTGTGCTTGCTTTTGTCTGTGGGCGTCGTAAACCACCTTTCACGCCGAATTCATAACCTCATGGTGTGCAAAACGCGAGCAGCTGCGACCACCAGCGCGTCTTGCGTCGCATAGCATACGCGGGCGACGGTTTGCCAGTCGCCCGCGGCTTCGCCATCACGGTCGTAGCAACACGGCGACGCGACGGTCCCGATAGCGCCTATCAGCTGCGCCGTTAGCAGAGCGAGCACCACCGTGTACGCGTTATCATCCCGCGCCGCGTCGATCGAGTCGCACGTTGACGAAGCGCGCGTCTTGCGCGCACAACGAATCAGATGCACGGCGCTGGCTACGCACACGATCGTAGATATCGCGCTCATGTGCACGCAGCCGTTGCCTCGCGGCGAGGCGGTTATCGTGGCGCTCATGGCCAGACAATCGTCGTGCGCAAATTCCCGTGCGCGGGCTTGCAATATGAGTGGGTGGGTGATAAGAATAGTCACAGAGTGATCCTCCAGACGCGCGTGGACGGAGCGGCAGTGCGCGCCGCACAGTAGCAGCGCTTGCGCTCCGAACAGGAACAGTGCGTGTTGCGTGCCGTTCACGGGCAGGTCGCACGGTGCGTTGTAGGCGACGATGTAAAAAACGAGCACCGCCACGCACACGAGAGAGGCGCACGCGGATGGCACCGTATCGACGACGTGCTCCTCGTCGTCGCAACACGTCCGCAGCGTACGCCAATTCAAGCAGCCAGCCAGATGTCTCAAACGAGTGGCGCCGAAAAGTACAACCACCAAAATGAAAAATATAGCGACGTCACGCTGCCAGTCGTGCGCGTCGCTGTCGTTGGCGCACATATTGCTTCGTTTTTTTTGACTGGCGCGCGTATATATACACCCAAAGGAAAACATGAGAAGGAACGCACCGGAGCGCTCGCGCGCTATGCTCGTGCGGTACGCTTTATGGCTTGTTGTAATAAATGTGGGTTTCGCGCGGCACGATCAGCACGTAGACACGCACCCGGCTTATCACGTTGTCTACGAGGGCTTGGCCTCGCCAACCTGCACTCCCAGCGAAGGGCGCACACCGACGAAAGCGGAATGCGCGGCGTACTCGGCGGACGTCGCGCTGCGGGTGGAGGGTGATGCTTATCACCAAGTCACCTATATCGACGAGGCGCATTTTCGATACGACGACCCGTCACACTGGTCGCTGTTCGTCGCCCTGACCGGACCGGGATGTCGCGCGTGGATCGTGCAAGACACGCTTTACATCGTGCACTCGCTCGTAAACGACATCGGCGGCACCGGTTTTGCGTACGCCGACAGCTGGAAACCCATGCTCTGCGTCACGCCCTCGCCACCGCCGCCGCCGCCGTACATGCCTATGCCGCAGGAGCTGCCTCCGCATCTACGAAACCTTATCGCGGATGGTGGAGCGCACCTAAACCGCAGCATGGTGAACTATTTCTACTACGAAAATTACTTGACCTACGACCCCCAAAACAACCCCACGCACGCGCACGGTAGCGTGACGCTGTGCGGCGCGGACGGTTTAGGGAATCAGCTGCGCACTCACCGAGGCTGCAAGGCGTACGCGATGCACGCCACAGCGCACAACGCCTCCGCCTACTTCGATTACGTAGACGAGAGCACCATGCACTTTGCAACCACCGCCGTGGATCTGTTTATGCATCTAAATTCGGGTTGCGTGCTGCTGCCGTGCGGGCTGGTGTTCGGCGACGTGGGACACGCCGACTGCCATCAAGGCCAGCAGCTGGTCGTCGCGTACATAAATCGCACCGCCATACACATGATCGCCGCGGAGTTGGGCGACGCGGACCCGCATCACGACGATTTTCTTTATCGGGACGTCGTGCACTCGAACTTGCTGGGATACCCGGTTTGTAAAAAACTCACCTTAGCGCAAAACGCGTACGCGGTGACCTCGAACACGGAACGATGCACGCAAATACGAGCAGACGCCGTGTACGTGGAAATCGCGGACCAAACGCAATGCCACAACGCCTCGGTGGCGCTGGATCTGGACTTTGTACCGTCCGACGCAAAACGTTACGACGTAAACGACCTTAGCGGTATCAACCCGGGATGCGTCGCGGTGACGCAGGACGGGACCGCCCTCTTCAACACCGTGTCCAACGTGTCCGACCGGCTGGGGCGCGGAAGTCCCATCTGCTACGCACCCGAGCGTGTGTTTGGTCTGTTTTTTATGGAATGGATCGACGGTCCTCTGATTTTTGACGATCTGGACGCGCGCGAGACCGCCCTGCTCACGTCCAGATTCGAAAACGCGCTAAGCCAGCTGCCGGAGATCCATACGGCAGGCGTGGACGTGGTGTACCCGGCGGGGGCAGAGTTTACGGCCGACTCGCGTCGGCTCATGCAGAGCGACGACCCGGCGGCGCCGAACGCCAACAGCGTCATCCTCAACGTCACGGTTAACTTCGCAAACACCACCCGCGACACTATGATACGTTTTATCGTGGACCTGTATTACTATCCAGAACGCGTGTACAATGAAACATTTACGCAGAAGTACGGCACACCAACGCCCGTGTATTACGAGATCACCGATACCATCGTGCCCACCGCCACGGCCGCTCCCGTCGTGGCACCCAAGGTGGTTGACGAGTTTTACGGGTTGGATATTTTTAAGATGCACGGGCGCGACATTATACCGAACCACTTTTACGGTCTAGCGCACGCACCCGCAACCACCACACACGCCAGCGCGCCCACCATGGCGACACGCGAGGTGTTTTCGCGGCCAGAGGCGGTATCGTTTTACGGCGTGAGCGTCGTAAACAGGTCGCAAATTCTTTCGCAATCGCACCGTACGGTCGAACAACACGCGCCGTTTTATGGGTTGCATACCGGTTTGCTCACAGAGGTAAGCGCACCTGTTGTACGATACGGCGCGACGGCAGACCTTCCGTTACTGGATGGTTGCGACGAGGAGGCGCTCGCTCGGACGCGCCAGTATCTTATATCGTACCACGCAGCGGAAGATACGGTGTCGGAACTGTACGACACGCTAGCTGTTGAGAGCGTGTCGGTGACTGCCAGAATTATCAGTTCCCTTTTTTTATGGTCGGCGTGTGTGGCACGCGTGACCATCATGTACAACGCCGCAGGCGATGACGCCGGTGCCGATGTCGTCGATCCGTGGCACGGCGATCGCTGCGCGATGTTCGGCCCAATACTACTTCCTGACTGTGAAACACCGCCGCCCCCGCTCGGCGTGGACGACGCCACGCCGCCCCCGCTACCGGCGCCGACCGCTCCACACGCCCAAACGAGCGTCATGTACGGTCTGCACCACGCGCGCACGCGCAGGTACGAGGCGGTGGCGGATCTCGTGTTCGCAAGCGCGTGCGACCGGGAGGCGTTGGCGAGCGTGCGGGACGCGCTGCTCGAGCGGCACGGCGCGTTGCACGATCTGCGGGTGAGCGTCACCGTCTTGGCGCACCGCTTTTACGGGTTGGGCTGCACGTTGCGCGCCAACGTCACCTTCACGAGCGATTAGGACTGCGGAGCACCCCCGCCGACGTCAACGCCGGTGGCGCCGTATCTCGAACCGCCCGTGGCGAGCGGCGATCCGCCGTCGCGTGCGGTGGAGCTGGTCGCGGAGCTGTACGGGTTCTACGGCATCGAAACGCAAAGCCCGGCATCGACGAGCAGCACCGCGCGCACCGAAACGCCATCATCACCCACGCCGGCGCCGACCGCTCCACACGCCCAAACGAGCGTCATGTACGGTCTGCACCACGCGCGCACGCGCAGGTACGAGGCGGTGGCGGATCTCGTGTTCGCAAGCGCGTGCGACCGGGAGGCGTTGGCGAGCGTGCGGGACGTGCTGCTCGAGCGGCACGGCGCGTTGCACGATCTGCGGGTGAGCGTTACCGTCTTGGCGCACCGCTTTTACGGGTTGGGTTGCACGTTGCGCGCCAACGTCACCTTCACGAGCGATTCAGACGCGGACGGTACAAGCAACGACGAGGACGCGATCTCATCACGGATCCGTGGTCCGGGGATGCGTGTCGCCTCTTCGGGTCGCTGCTGATGCCGGACTGCGGTGTACCCCCGCCGACGTCAACGCCGGTGGCGCCGTATCTCGAACCGCCCGTGGCGAGCGGCGATCCGTCGTCGCGTGCGGTGGAGCTGGTCGCGGAGCTGTACGGGTTCTACGGTATCGAAACGCAGAGACCGGCATCGTCTAGCAGCACCGCGCTCACCGAACAGGGGGGTGCCGTATCACCTCGTGCCGACACGGCGTCGCTCGTGCACGAAGCTGCCCCATTGTTTTACGGAATTTACGGTTTGCAAACATCACCGCCATATGATCAGCTGGCTTTGTCTTCGGCCATCAGTAACGCGCAAGTCACAACAGAAACAGCAAATTCCGACGCTTTTTACGGGCTTAAACACTCTGACTCCTTTTCGGTGCGCAATTATGTTGAGACGAGCGCATCGGATTTTTACGGTTTTTACGGTGTGAGTACGATAGCACCCATCGAGGTTGCGCGTGGGAACGTCGAGGTGGGTCTTTGCCTAATCGTGCAACAGTTGCAGTCGCCGACGACCCTGGCGTGCGGTGCATCCAACGACGTAAAGGCGCAGCGCACTATTTGCGAAGCCAATGTCGCGCTTTACCGGCGAGGCCTTGCGACCGCGCGCAACATAACGGTGTTTCCTTACGCGTGCGACGGGGCCGACAGCGTTGATGAGTTGTACATCGTGCGAAAGTCCGCGTTTTACTATTACTGGTTTGGTATGAACGATCGGAACATATCCACCGACGGCACCGCGCCGATACAACCTCATCAAATCGTGTTGCAGTACGAGCTGAAAGATCAAGGTAACGGCAACTGCACCGTTAGTTTTGACGAGAGAGTGTACGACGACACGTTCTGCGCGCCGCCTCCGAGCCCGTTCCCTATCACGCCACCCCCGCTCCCGTTGGCACCCCCGTCAGCGCCGGTCGCGCTGCTTGAAATGTACGGTCACCGAATGATGACCCTGCAGGTCACCGCAACTTTGCGATTCATGGACGTTTCTTGCGCGGAGCTCGAGAGCACGGCGCCGAACGTGCGCGCCGAACGCGCGTACGGTGCGGCCGGTAGCGCGCAATCGACAATCCGCATTGCTTACAACGAACGCAGCATTAACTGGTACGGTCTGCGGAATGGCGGATGCGACATGGAAGTCATCGCCGAGTTGCTCGTGCCGATCGTGAATCCTGACGGCACGTTAAACCATTCTGCTTTTATCTGCGACGCCGCGCTAGCGTCTCATTTTCCACGTGGCGAGTGTCTAAACTTACCCCCAGCCACCGTTTCACCGCCATCACCTTCCGCGCCTCCGATCGTTGCGCCCTTTGAGGTTTCGCAGTTCTATGGTATTCGGCCGCATGTCGTCACGTATAAAACTACGGCCGAGTTAAATTTGGATGGCTCGTGCGATAATCTACGCCTAACGGAGGTGGATAACTCGATAAGAAGGCATCACGCGTCCATGTACGCGGTAAACGCCGCTGACGTGCAGCTTATCATCGAGGTGGCCGCAAAATTTTACGGAATGGGTTGTGTTCTGCGTATCAACCTCGCGTACGCTGTCACGCCCGAGTCGACCAGCGATACGAACGCCGACGAGGTGGTGGATCCGTGGGACGGCGACCCGTGTTTGATTTTCGGAGCTGCCTTGATTATGGGATGCGACGATAACTCCTTACCTCCTCCTGCGCCGGGCGTGTCCGCAGCGCCGCGCATTTTTTCGACGGAGCTTGTGCAGCAGCAAAACGATCAGCGCGCAACCCCGCTATTTTACGGATTTTACGGCAACGACGCGCGCGCGTCCTTGAACGAGCGCGACGCGGTTGGGCGAATCGACACGTCGGTATCGGTGGACGTTGTGTACGGCCTGATATCGCCATCGGCGGGGGACGCGCTCACGCGTTACGGCGCGGTGCGGATGCTCGTACTGCACGCGGAATGTGATTTGCAGAATTTGAGAACGGTGTTGCAGGTGTATCACGCGGAGCGTAGTCGCGACGCGGTTTTGGTGCCGCACGGCGTGGTGGCCGCTCCCGACATCCGCGTAACGTTCGAAATGGTGTCCGCCGCTAATTACGGTTTGGGATGCGCGGTGCTGGTGAACGTTTCATACTCGGCTTTTGCGACAACGCCGTCCTCGGCGGAGGATGGGATCGTGGACCCTTGGAACGGCGATCTATGCGCCATGTTCGGTCCCACACTGATGCCAGCGTGTGATTCTGGTTTGGCGCCCGCGACCACGCCGTCCACTTTACCGCAACCGGGGCCCGTCGTGGCGGTCGCGCGACCCTTCGAGCACGCCTTTTACGGCTTGCTGTTACGCACGGTCACGTATGGTGGCGTGCACGACCTAATTTTGGATAACGATTGCACACCCGACGCGTTGACGCGTCTCGAGGAAAGTTTGCGCGCGTATCCCCACCCCCGCCCAGCCCGTCCCCACCCAACCCCGCAAGTCCCACTCCGCCCGCGCTTCCGCCGCACGACGCCGGCGTCAGGCCCGTCGTGAATCGGGAGCTACTGACCGTGGTGGTCACCACGACGTCGGTGACCGCCGCGGACGCCAACGGCGACACCGCCGCGTACCTCGCGTACACAACCGACATAATGCGGCAACTGTCGTACAGCGCCTTCGGAGTCCTCGACCGTACGACCGTCGACGCGAGGACCACCGGCGTGTCTCTCAATGGCTTCACCGTGGACAGCGAGACCGACACCGTGCACCTGAACATTTCCGTGCGCTGCGGCGCGCAATCGTACGAGGTTGATGGCGTTTGCAGGACGCAGTTCAAAAGCGCGGTGTTGGCCGAAGACGCCGCCGCCGTTATACCCGGGCACACGGACCCTCAGGCGACGTACACCGTGTTCACCGACGCCACGATCGTGGATCACGCCGCGACCGTGGTTTTCGACCCCATCGA